>PVIJ01006158.1:0-95001 GCA_004024925.1 Scalopus aquaticus
GGGGTGTCTGTTGGCTTGGGGGTGCTCTACTATTTTCAGCCCCAAGGGTCCTCGATCAGGAGAAACGGGGCACCTGGTGGTCGCCTAGTGCCTTCCCCTGAGTGGCCACGCCTCATTCACCCAGACACCAGGCTGTGGCTCTCTGTCTCCATCACTGTATGGCCTTGGCTGTCTCGGAGCTGCTCTGGGCCTCAGTTTCCTTCTCTGTGAGATATGGACATTGATACTACCTGTGGTGTGAGCACTGAGTGGGTATTTATAAAGAGCTGAGAACAGCAGCACCCTTGGGGTGTTGGGTAGATAATTGGATGACGGGGCACAGGAGGTGGGATGGAGGCTTGGCTTGTCCTGATCCTGGGCGGCATGGCTGGCTGACCTCGTAGAGCTTTGTTCTCCTTGCCAGGTGTCTTTGTCCCCTGTCCTGGGAATCTCATGTACACCCTGTGCTCTCTTCCCCAGGACAGTGGCCTTACCCACCAGCTCATGAGCTTCTTGGGGGTTGGAAAAGCAGCCTGCTCTGAGCTGAGCCCTGGCTGGGCCACCTGGGCTGCTTTGCCTCTCTGGGCCTGCTGCAAGCTCAGGTTGGGCTGGGCCTCTGCAGGCTACCACGGTGAAGGCTGAGGCTGAGGTGGCTGGAGTGGTGGTGGCCTCAGGTGGGCTGGACAGCCTCCTTGCACCCAGAGACCTGGCATGCAACCTTAGTGTCCCCATTTGGGCAAGATGACCTGAGACCCTTCAGCTCCTTCCCTGCGAATTGCTTCAGACACATATGTATTTTCATTTTCCAGAGACTACAATGCTCTCAGGAAGGAGAACATTTATGAGAACAACAATCTGGTGAGTGTCCTCTGCCCCTAGTCTGTGTCCCAGGGACCTTATGGTCCACAGCCATCCTGAGCTGGTTGGCCCCAATTCTCCAGAAATAGCCTCTGGTCTTGTACCCCAGGCCCTGCTGGGTCCTGCTTTCTTGTCAGGGGAGGGCATGGTCCAAGCAGAGCAGGGTCCAGAGGTGGCTTTGGGAGGGCAGGGCTCCTGGCTGGGTCTGGGATGGCCTACCAGCTGTCCCCCTCCCTGTGAGAACAGCCACCGTGGCCTCACAGCCTTGGCCCCAGGGTTGTGAACTCTACTTCTGGCCCTGCTGCTGGGCCGGGCTGGATTTGAGTTCTGCCCCGCCGTCCCTGCTTCAAGACTGTCCCTGCTTCCTTGCTAAAAATCAGCTCCAGTGTCCCTTATGGGCTGATGCATAGAATGCGAGGCAAGTGCCCTCTCATGCCCCTGCCATGCACCAGGCCCTGTCTTGGCCAAGGGTGCAGTGGTGAGCAGGACATGTGACCCTGTCCCTTGGGCCTGGGACTCCAGTGGGGCCACAGCCGGTGCTCACTGTGTGGTCAAGCCTGCACACCCAGCTCAGTGTCCATATGGGCAAATTGGATTTAGGTTCGGCTGAATTAAGATGAGGCAAAGTGACAAATACAGTTCCTCAGCTGCACTCACCACACCTCAATCATACCACAGGTGGACCTTTGGGAATAGAACACGTCCGTGGTCCCAGAAAGTTCTGCTGGTGTGGTGACAAGAAGTAGCGTGTGGGACGGGGTGGGGTGCGGGGCCATGGTGTCGGCTTGCGTGGCCACTTGAGGAGAGGCCTGGCTGAGTAGGCATGCAGGTGAGGGAGCCCCTGGCATCTGGAGGAAGGGTGTGCCTGGTGGCAGGACCTGCACAGGCCAAGCTCTAAGGCTGGAGAGCACCTGGCTTGTAGGAGAAGCAGTTGGCATGACCAGAAATGGGGGAGGAGGGTCAGGCGCGGTGTGGGCGGGCTTTGGCTTCTCTGAGTGGTATGAGCTGTGAATTCCTGGTTTCACAGGATCTGGGCCGGGAGGGGTGGGAGGCAAGGGGGGCGGCCAGAGTGGCTCTGTTTTAAGAGGAGTCAAAGATGCTAAGACTTTGGTCTGAGCATGGCAGGTGGTCGCTGTTGGGTAGGGGCTGCAGGTCTGGGAGGGCCCAGGTCCCCCGTTTTGGATGCACAGAGATTAGGGTGTTGCCATAGAACATCCTGTGGGGTTGAATGCAGTTAGAGTCGCAATCCTGGAATTTGGGGAAAGGTTCAAGTAGAGATTTGGGAGCTGTCAGATTAGGGATGGGTATTTAAAGGCAGGAGGCTTCTGGGCTGCCAAGGCAGGGAAAGGTGAGGAAAGACATCCTGACAGACACCCGTGATACCCCACAACACTCCAGTACAGAGGGAGCAGCCCGGGATAGGAAGACCAGGAACTGAGGGGGACACTTGTTTTCTGGCCTGGGGAGGCCCCTTCCCAGTCCAGAGCTTTGTGTCCCCCTCCTGCCCCCACACTTACTCCCAGGACTTGGTGACCTTGTATGCTTTTTGGCCTGGGGAGAACCTGTCCCATGGAGAAAGCTGCCCTCGACCATAGAAGGTTCACTGTTGGCCAGGGCAGTCTGGGTTCAGGGGTGTACAGGGATTCCCAAAGGGATGTGGGTTGAGCTTTTAAAATGAATAGCCTCAGAGAGGGTGGGCTCCCCCATCTCTGGGGATCTGGCACTGGGGCACGGCTGTTGGAACTGGCTCTCCAAGTTCCTTCAATCCCATGTGGCTGGAGTCTGATCGCCACTGTACAGATGGGTAATCTGAGGCCCAGGGAGGTCCTGCAGGCTGGCAGAGCTTCGACTGTGAATCTGGACCTTTCTGAGTCCTGGGTAGGGCTTCTCCCAGGTTGAGCTGGTGGCCTGACTGAGGAGGGTGGGGTGGGGATGGCGGTGGGGGTGGGGTGGGGGTGGGGAGAGGTGCTGACTGCTGCTTCTGCCCCAGGCCTTCCGTGTGGCTGAGGAACAGCTGGGTATCCCTGCCCTGCTGGATGCCGAGGACATGGTCGCCCTGAAGGTGCCCGACCGGCTGAGTATCCTCACCTACGTGTCTCAGTACTACAACTACTTCCATGGGCGCTCCCCCAGTGAGTTGAGGGCTCCAGGACAGGTGCTGGAGACCACCCAGGGGCCAGCGTCCCTGGCCATTATGACCATCAGGCCCTCCCTCTGCACACCCTCCCGTCTGCACACCCTCGCCCTCTCAGCTCGGCCCGCGCTGCTTGCTGCCAGAGGAGCATGTCTGATCACGGAGCAGTCAGGGAGGCCTTTCTGGTGCCGCGTGTGGACTCCCCACCCCACCCCAGTGCTGCAGCTTCCCCCAGAGGATCAGGGGCCCTCCCCTGCCCTGCTGCAAGTGCCCCTAGTCCTCCCAGCTGCCTGCTTGGAGCAGGCTCAGCCCCTCCCCCTCCCCGCCCTCCCTTTCTCTGCGCCTTGCTGAGGGTCTGTGCCCATCCCTCTTGCCTTGGACAGCTCCACGGACCAGGTGCGGGTCTGATTCCAGATGCTCCCACCAGAGTGGAGGGGCCTCCATTTAGCAGGGCGGGGGTGGGGGGGGGAAGGAAGGTCAGGCCCCAGAGATTCCATTCCAGCCGCTTTAAGCATGCCACTCAGCTCCTTCCCTCCCCCCACATTCCTCTCACCCTGACCTTAGAAATCCCGGAATCATTCTGGACATGGGGCCAGCCCTGCCTTTTTTAGTCCCCATTTCCTGACCCGGATTGGGGCTCTCAGGGAGAGCACTGGGAGAGAGGCCTCTGTTGTAAATGTGCCACCCCTCTCCAGTGCCCCAGACAGCAGGAGCTGCCCATCCCCACTCTGCCCAGGATACAGCCCTCCTGCTGCTTCTGGGATGCCCAGGGCAGCCCACCTAAGGGCCGTCCAGGACACCTTCTGAGTCTGCCTGTGGGCACGGGGGCCAGCTCCTGACCTGAGTGTCTCCCGTCAGTTGGCGGCATGCACGGTGTGAAGAGGCCCTCGTCCGGCCCCGACGAGGAGCCATCTGGGAAGAAGACCCTGTCCCAGCCATGCCAGCCCTCTCCCCATCCAGCTCGGGCGCAGCCACTGTCTCCAGTCAGAACAAACCCCACTGTGCAGCAGAAGAAAGGGGGTGCAGAAAGTTCTCCCCTAAAAGCTGTAAGCATCCCAGCACTGCTCTTCCTTTGGTTCTTGGAGTTTCTGCCAACCCTTACAGAGCAGGGCTGGCCCCTAACCACAAACCTGGGGTGGGGGTCCCCAACAGCTTTAGCTGCAGTTTATCAGGAGCCTCCCAGGACTAAGTTCCTTTAATCCTGCAGGGTTGGGACACGATCTCCATTGCACAGATGGGTAAACAGGGAGGTTGTCCTGGCCAGCAGAGCTTGAGTCTTGGACTCAGACATTTTTGGGCTCTGGGAAGGTCCCTACCTCCCAGGTGGGGCAGGGGAAGCTTTCTGGGAGGCCCATCTCTTAGACCAGCGCTGTGAATGACAGCACCCCCACTTTTCAGAGGTGGAAACTGAGGACCCTTGATAACTGGTGGTTGGGCGCCCCCTGCTGTCCCTAGCAGTCCCCATATTCCCAGGGCACCCAGAGTGTTTGGCATTGGATTGAGTTTTCCACCTTGGGTGGGAGGAAGGAGTGCTGGAATGTGCTTTCTAGCACCCCTCTGGATCCCTACGGTCAGCTCCCGACTCACTTCCCTGGGGTCCAAGTTGGCCTGGGATGACCCTTGTAGGCTTCTCCCCTGGGGTTCAGTGTACAGTCTTAGAGTCCCTGCTGGTGGGGCACCTGTCAGGAGGGTGGGCTGGGGCAATATGAAGGTTCAGACACTCGGCTGGCTCCCTCCCAGGGCCTGGCCTCGATGGGCAGCTCGGTCAGCAGCACCTGTGGAGTCTGCAGTGAGCACGTGCACCTGGTGCAGCGGCACCTGGTGGATGGGCGGGTCTACCACCGCAGCTGCTTCAGGTAGGCCCCACCCACATGCCCCTCCAACCCCCCTGACTCCTCCCAAAACTCCATCAGTGAAGTCCAGATGCTCGTGGACACCCCTTCAGCCAAACCCTGACCTTCCCACTGTCCCCTTTGAGGTGCATTCTTGTGTCCGTCCTCACACTGACTTGCCCCTTCTTGGTGGGGTTCTTCCTTCTGTGACCCCTCCCACAAAGCGGGCCCCTGCAGGGTAGGCACAGGGGTGCCCTTATTGTTATCCCTAGCAATGCTAGCAAGGCTTAGCATCCTCTGGGGTGTCCATGTCCCTAATGAGGTCCTTGGTGGGGTCTGACGGTGTGCAGCTGTCCTAGGGAGCCTGCACGGATGTGTTCCCCCATGTTTCTCTGCTGCCCAGGTGTAAGCAGTGTTCCAACACACTGTACTCGGGGGGCTACAGAGCCACAGGAGAGCCTGGTGTCTTCATCTGCACCAACCACCACCCCAAAGCCACCTCTGCAAGCCCCAAGTTGCCAAGCTCAGCCCCCCGATGGCCTGAGGCCATCTCTACGAACTCCAAGGCCACCAGCACCCCTTGGAAGGTGAACGGACAGAGAGATGCAGAGCCGAAGGCCAGGCTTCCGACCCGGGAGCCATCAGTGGGCAACTCGACTGCCAGAGGTTTCTTTCCAGCTGCGACTGACCCTCCAGCCACCACCTCCTCACGCATCCATGTGGGGAGCCCGCCTGAGCTCAGGCTCTCCTCGGGCACTGTGGGCAGCAGAGCCAGCATGCGTGTGACTAACAGCTCCCCAACAGGGTGGTCATCGCCAGCGCAGGACATGGCAGCAGTGAGCCTCCGTCCTGCCATCACCCCAAATGCTCTGGCCTCTCACCCAGCCACTCCACAAGGCCAGGGAACCCCCCAGACCAAGTTCGGCTCAAGTTTAGTGTCTCCAGGCCCAGCGGATGCCTCGACCTGGACCCCATCAGCCTCTAGGACGCAGCAGGCCCGGGAGAAGTTCTTACAGACGCCCGGAGTGCCTCTGAGCCGCGGTGCAGCTGGCGGGGCCCCAGTGCCAGTGGATATGCCTCCCAGGGACAGCAGCAGGGAGCAGGCACTGAGCTTCCTTAGGAAGGCCCTTCCAGGTTCCTCGGAGGCTGGCAGGTGGGTGGGGGTGGGGTGAGGACTGGGGGTGCAGCCTCTACCAGCCACTGGGGCCCACAGGACCTAGAAAAGTTGGGGTATCTGGGGAGAGTTTCCGGGTTCTGCCCCCATCTGGCTATGTGATGGTGGGGCTGCACTTCCCCAGCCTCAGTTTCCTTCTCTGGAAAATGGGGAGAATGTATGGTGATTGGGAGGGGGACACAGAGAACTCTGAAGCCACTGCTGTATGCTCTCGGGTGTAGGGTGTAGGGTCCTGTCTGGGAACCAGGCTACAGATGGGGTGATGGGCTCTTAGTGGTGAGTCAGCCTGACCTCAGCAGGGCTCTGAGCCTGCCCTGCCATGGCCCAGAGCCCGCCCAGAGCCTCTGAGCACCAGACACAGAGCAGACGCCGGCATAGAGATCACTAGGTTGGTGTCCTGGGCCTGAGTGGCCAAAGCACCTCAGACCAGGGATTGAAACAACAGACATTCATTCCCTCTCAGTTCTGGGGTCGGAAGTCTGAGATGAGGTGTCGGCAGGGCGCACTCCCTTCAAAGGCTCCAGAGGGGACCTTTCCTGCCTTTTCTTACTTCTGGGGGTTCCTGGCTTGCCTTGGCTTATGGCTGCATCCTCCATCTCTGCCTCTATCCTCACATGGCCTCTCCTGTGTCTACTTTTCTATCTCTTGTAAGGATGCCGCCATTGGACTTAGGGCCGCCCTAGTCCAGGATGACCTCGTCTTGCCTTGATTACACCTGCAAAGACCCTGTTTCCAAATAAGGTCACACTCTGAGCTTCTGGGTGGACATGAGTTTTGGGGGAACAGCACCCCACTGCAGTCACCTAGCGAGTAAGGAGATTTCAAGCCAGGCTGGCTGACAATATATTCCTGTACCCCTTATCTGTGGGAGTGGGGCATTTGCTCTCAGAGCAGCCTGACCCCAATGGATCATTGGCTGGAGCCAAGGGAGGGGCCCATCCTACCGCTCTGGCACTGGGGTGTCTAGGGCACCTGGGAGCTGAGGTCGTGGTGTATGGGTTCTTCAGAGAGTACTCCCTGGATCGGTGTGTCTGGCTGGGTGGACCCAGTTCTCCTGGGAACCCAGCACAATCACCCTGGGACAGAGTGGGGGAGGGGACTCCACAGGGGGAGGTGCAAATGGATTGCACCAGAGAGGAGGGGTACACAGAGGGGCAGCTCTGGCTGCAGGGGGTATCTGGTGTTCCTGTTCTGGCCCCCTGGCTGTGAGCAGCCCTACCTCTTGCATGTGTGCACCTGGAGGGAGGCAGGATGACCACCTGGAGGGAGGCAGGATGACCAAAGATAGGTACCTTGTGGGTGGAGGAGGAAGGTGCTGGTGGTGCAGTTCCTACCTGTACAACCCATGCATAGTATGTTTTGGGGACATTTTAATTTCAGGCAACATTGGTGTTAAATAGGAGGGTAAAATCAACTGCAGATACATGGAGGCCTATGGAGAGTCCCTTGGAGAGACAGAATATCCTACCTCAGGAGGGTGGGCATTGGGAACCAGCTGCCGGGAGGCTTCTGCCTAGGGGGCATGGTGGGAGGGCCCCTGGATCCATTAGTGCCTGATGCCTGATTTTTCACCCACAGGCCTCTCCCAGCTACCTCCCCTGCTCCAAATTCCCATCCCAGAACTGAAGGGCCACGAGCAAGTCCAACAGCCAAGGTGTCACAGTCGCTGTCTCCCCAGGCCCTTAGCCCCACTGCGAAGACTGAGCCATCGGCCCCGCTGAGTGCTGGCACCACCTCACGGGTACCCATACCACCTGAGACAGGCAGGACGACCTTGGCTGTGTCCTCAGGAGTCGGCAGGGCGGGTACAGGTTCCAGGCTGAAGCCGGAGGCCTCGTTGGCAAAGGGTCAGAGCCTGCTAATGTGCAGTGGGGTGGGGTGGGATGGGGGTGGGAGGGTCTGCTGCTCCCTGCTGTCACTTAGGGTCTCCTGTGTGCCTTGGCCACTCTGCTACCAGCCTTTGTTTCTGTTTCACTGTGGCTCCGGGATTCCTGTCTCCATATCTGTCACTCTTCACAGTGCTTTGGAGCGTTCCCTGGTTTTTGCTCTCCCTGTCTGCTGGCTTGCATTTTGGGGTGGCAGATATCCCGTGGGATGGCAGGACTTCACAGCCCCCAGCTTTCATTTCTTGTTGGACGCCCCCTGGCCAGCCCCCACAGCATGGTCCTGGTGACTGTGCTAGGCGGGCAGTTCCTACTCCAGTTTGCTCCTGTCTGTGTGGTCTTCCTTCTCCCACGGGGTTTTGGCACCTGCTGTTCCTGTGAGTGTCTGTCTGGGCCTGAGCCGGGGTCCCTGTGCTCCGAGGGGCCTCACACCTCCCTGGAGTGGGCTGGACTGCACAGCCCAGTTCATGGCCTTGTGCTCCAGGGCTGTAAGCTTTTCTGCAGAACTGTGGAGATGGCTTTTTTCTGGGTACCTGGAGTGCCTTTCAGGGGTGGCCGTGACGCTACGAGCTGAGCTCAGAACACAACACACAAAGCATTCTTCCTTTGGGTCTTTCCCTTGGCTGAGCCAGGAAGGCTTTAGACAGGCCTCTGTTGCCCAGCTGTTTGTCCACAGAGATAGGAACAGTCATTGTCCAGAGGGCTCAGCCCACCACACACTCATCCATTTGGTAGCAGGGGAAATCAAGGCCCAGAGAGGGTGAGTGGAGCCCCAGGCACACAGCACAGGTAGCTGGGCTGGTGGTGGAGGTGCTTGAGGGGGTGCTTGCAAGAAGATAGGAAGGCAACGTCCAGCCTTCCCAACAGACTCCCTTACCTGGACCCACCACATATGAACTATCTCCTGCCCTCCACCCAGGTCCCAGTGCCAGTCCTCAGGAAGACCAGGTAGATGGGCCAGCAGGATGGAGGGCCCTCCTGAAGCCCGTGGACAAGAAACACTCCACTGAGAGGTGAAGGGCTGCGGGTGGTCAGGGCTTCGGCCGGAGCACAGCTGTGCTGCTGGTTTGTACACACAGCACCTAGGCAGGAGCCCATGGCCAGGCTCGAACAGGGCTGCAGAGAGGGTCCATCAGTGTCTCAAGACCCTCATTCATCGGGACAGCTGGCATGTACCCACCAGGCCTGACCTTGGAGCCAGGGCTGGGACCTCCCCCGACTGTGGCTTGGCAACAGGAAAGGGGGCATTCCCCCAGAAACTTTGGTTAGGACGGGAGACAGAGAACCACTGTAGCTTCCTGGGGATGAGGCCGCACAGCGGGAAGCCACCTGGCTGCTGGCACGTTGGCTAGGTCAGCTGGGCAGAGTGGCTGCCATGTGCACCATGGCCCCTTGTTGTGCCTGGGTGGGTAGTGGGGTTGCAGGTGTGCCCTGGGTTGGGTGTGTGCCCAGGTGTGCCTCAGCTGTGACTTCCTTAGCCTGTGCTCACGCCATGGAGCTGGGTGCACAGGTAACACGCCCACACCCGAGGGGGTCCTGAAATCAGCCCACAATCCCTGAGGGCACAGCAAGTTCCCTTCACATGCATTGTGGGGGTGGCCCAGCCCACTCTCGGCTGACCTCTTGCCTTCCACCCAGGGCGCTGGAGCTGAAGGAGCCCTTGCCGAAGGCAGGTGATATACCCCAGAGGGTCTCAGGGAGCTCCAAGGGGGGCATTTGTGTCACCCTGACACCACTGAAGCCTGACAGTGCCCCAGGCCCCACCGGCCCCAAGGCCAGCCTCTCAGGTAATGCTGGGCAGGTTCCCAGGGGCTCCAGATGCCCTCCAGGTGCCCCTGGGCCTGAGCAGTCCTCTGCTCTGGGGGCAGGTACCCTAGGGGTCGGGACCTGTGTGGCCACCCTCTCGGGGAGGTGGAGAGGAGGGCACAGTGTCCTGCTCAGCCAGAGGAGCTGGTCCTGGGTGAATAGTGTGCGTGCATGCGTGTCTGTGTGTGTCTTCACCCCCGGGTCCACGCCCGACCCTCATGTCACTTTCTGTGTGACCGTGAGCAGGTCACACTGTGCTTGTGTTTCCCCTGCTGGCCGAGGTCACCATCCTGCTCCCCTAGGTGGTCAGGACCGGGGGCAGAACAGTGCACAGGGCTGAGAGGGCCGTGGCGCTCTGGCGGGAGGGTGGCTCGGGGAGCGTGCGGCTGACATGTGGCTCTTCTGCCCACGGCAGTCTCGTCCTCGTCTCCATCCCAACCCCTGTCCCACCGCAAGAAGCTGACCATCCCTCCCAACCTGGATATCTCTGGCGACTGGCTTCAGAACAAGTCCTCAGGGCAGCAAGCCCGAACTCGGAACTGCGAGGAGGAGAAGCCCCATCCTCAGGGTGACCCAGGTCAGCCCAGCCACACCGGCTCCTGTTTGTCTGGGGGTTGGGAGAAAGGGGCCTCGTGGTGGGGAGTGGTGAGGAGGAGTTTATCAAGCCCAGAATTGAGGGAAGTTATGCCTGGGGTGAAGAGCATGTGCTCACATGGAGATGGCCACCCTGCAAATTTTAGTTGGAGCAAGAGGGCTGGAGGACCAGCTGCAAGCTCAGGCCCTTCCCTGGGGGAACAGAGAGGGGGGGATGGGCCCCACGGCCACCGTACACCTCAGTCAGTGATACCTGGCAATGATGGAGGGGGTGTTGGTGCTGGTGACCGGGAGGGGTGCAGGACCAGGGTGGGCGTGGGGACTTCATGGGAGTGCCTGGTCTGTCTGTGAGCTCTGGGCCTGTGCAGAGCTGCCCGGGGCACTTGGTGGCGCACAGGGGCCGTGCAGAGCAGCGGGCTGAGTGAACCCAGTCTCGGAGGTTGGGCTGCTTTGCGGGTCATGTTGGAGTCATGTGGGGTCTGATGACCCCAAGGTCCAAGCGATTCATCTTCCCCTTCCTCTAGGGAGGCCTCCAAGGTCGGGGGGCCCAGGTGGTGTCCGCAGCCCACGTGGTGAAGCAGTGACCTCCCCGGTCAGGGTGAGTAGACTGTGGGGAGGTGAGCAGGAGCTCAGCCCTCTGGGGACCCGGCACCTCCAACTGCCCCTCACCACCTCTTCATCCTCAGTTGCACCCTGACTACATGCCTGAGGAGGAGATCCAGAGGCAAGTGCAGAATATCGGGGTGCAACTAGATGCCCTAGAGCTCAGGGGTGTGGAGCTGGAGAAGCGCCTGCGGGCAGCAGAGGGAGGTGAGCCCACTGACAACCCCAGGCTGGCGCCCGCTCTCCCGAGTCAGTCCCTCTCTCCCCAGTGATTTCCTGATCCTGGCCTGGCCCCCCACCCCTGATGGTCCCCCATTCCCTTATGACCCCAGCTCCTCTGAGCTGGGCCAGCCCCTTGCCACTGGATTGGCCTCTGCCGGCCTGACTCTGGGGACACCTTTGGCCTGGGCCCTGACCCAGGCAGGCCACCCTCTGCCTGGCCATGCTCAGCTCAGTCCCTTTCTGCAGATGAGTCTGAAGACGCCCTCATGGTGGACTGGTTCCGACTCATCCATGAGAAGCAGCTGCTGCTGAGGCTGGAGTCGGAGCTGATGTACAAGTAGGAGGTCCAGCCACTACGCCTTTGCCGCATGCAGGGCCCCTCCCGGAAGGCCCCTCGTCTCAGCATGGGTGGGTGGGCAGGCGGGCGTGGGTGGCCAGTCCAGGCAGCCGGCCTTACCCCTGTGTCACCTTACAGGGCCCGGGACCAGGACCTGGAGGAGCGGCAGCAGGACATCCAGGAGGAGCTGCGCCAGCTGATGGCCCGGCCTGGTGTGTTTCTTCCCGAGGGGGAACCCAAGGCAGGGGGTGGGGCAGAGGTGTCAGCCCCAGGAGGTGGCCATGCATGGCCTTTTCGGGGCCCCCTTGAGGTCACTCTCTGGAGAAGCTGAGGGTGGTGATCCCGCACTCTGTAGCCTGGGGTCAGTCTCAACTCTTCCACTTCCTGGCTGTGTGTCCATGAACAAGTCACTCAACAACTCTGTGCCTGGGTTTCATCCTGCAAAGTGAGGTGGTAGCAGCTCCCTCCTGCAGCTGCTGTGAGGACTTATCAGCCGATACGTGCATGTGTGGGTGCTGAGCGCTCTGTAAGTGTGAGGCTTGGCGTGTGGTTGGTGCAGCTGGGAGTCGGGGTTCTGACAGTCCCCGCCTCTGCCCTTTCTCCTCATGGGAGTGGGGCGGCAGTGCCCTGGGCCTCAGTTTCCACATCTCCACAATGACGAATATTATGAATGTGGGTGAGATGACCTGGGGAAGGGGAGCCACACTCAGTCTCTGATATGGTTGTTCGTTCGTTCACTCTTTCATGCCTTCGTTCTTTCATTTGTTCGCTCATTTTCATTCCTTCTTTCATTCCTTCACTCAGCATGGCCAGGAGCGCACCACAGGCTGCAGACTCACAGACCCAGACACCCCAGGACTCGGCCTCCCACACACGATGGGGGGGGGGTGTTGTGTCCTTGAGCAGGTGGGGCCGCAGGGCTCCCGCTGATGGCAGGCTGTCCCTGCAGAGGCCCTGAAGTCCCCTCAGGACCGGCAGCGGGAGCAGGACCTGCTGAACCAGTACGTGAGCACAGTGAATGACCGCAGCGACATCATCGACTCCCTGGATGAAGATCGACTGAGGTGAGAGTGGGTCCAGGTGAGGGGGGCTGGAACCCAGGTGAGAGCAGGATCAGCATCACTGATGGAACTTCCTTTAGCTTGGAATGTTCTCTATCCGTGCTGCTACGGACTTGCCGTAGGTCCGACTAGGCATTTCGGTCTGCTCCGAAGGGCCAGATTTCACATTAGATTTTTATTTAAATGAACATAGCCACATCTGTCTCCCAGTGCAGCGCCAGCTGCCAGCTCATAATCATCCCATGGCTTCCTAGCTCTGTGGCTAGGCGAGGACCTGTCCAGCCCACTTGGGGTCAGTGGCCCAGGACAGTACTCAAACATGTCATTCTGTGACCTAAAAGGGCCTTAGCAGAGGTCCCTCCTGTGCCCGTGTCACTGTCCCAGGTCATCCCAGGCTCCTCCTGTCCCCATGTCACTAATGAGGGACTGACCCTAAGGACCCCAGCTCTCCACGGGGAGGGGGTGTGTGCCCCAGTGGTGGTTATTGGCTGACGAGAGGGCATGTAACTGCTGTCAGGGGGACTCAGCTGAGGTGTGAGGCCTTGAGATGGACCCATCACCCCTCCCCACCCCCCGAGGGCACTTGCTTCTCACAGCCTCCCCATTCCTGTTTCAGAGAGCAAGAGGAGGACGAGATGCTGCAGAATATAATCCAGAAGCTGGGTAATCAGGGCAACGTGGAGAGATTGGGGCTGTTGGATGCATTGGGCCTCCTGTGGGAGTGGGTGTTGGCACCCATGTGGCTGCTTCACCTAAGGGAGCCAGCTTTCTATCACTTAGAGGAGCCTAAAAGCAGCAGTGACCACATGGTTGGGGGGTAGGGGCACTTAGCAGGGCCCTGCCCGCCAGGGTTGCCCCGTCTAGGGGACACTCTGAAGGCGGGGGTTTGGCTGGTTCCTGTAGGGGTGGGCAGAGGGTCTTGGCTTCTGCTGGGGTGAGGGAGGGCACTAGCAGGTAGAAGGTGGGGTATTCCCAGAGCACTAACAGGTGCTGAGGACAGGCAACCTGAGTCTGTGTCATCCTTCCCAGACCTGCATAGGAGCGGCGGGGACCAGAAGAAGAAGCGCAAGTCCTCCTTGTTCAGGTTCTTGTCTGTGAAGAACAAAAACAGGACCCCTGAGTGAGCTACTGTCGGGCTGCTGAGCCCTCACCTGTGGCCGGATAAGTGCTGTGGGATAGGAAATGGCCAGTGGGGACCCACAGCTCCTCTCTGTGGGGCTATGCAGCCTCAATAAAGAAGGTGGCCACCTTGCCTGGTGCTGTCTTCCATTTATTGGACCGGAGGTCTTGGCTGAGCGCTAGTGTTGCAGTGACAGGATGTGCGCTGGCAGGGGCCAACCCTCTCTGGGCCTGTCCTGGGCTTCTGAGATGGGTATTTTAGTCCCTTTCTGGCCTGGTCTCAGGAATGGGCAGATCTTTGGAAACTGCTTGCAGGTGATGGTGCCATCTAGGGTCTCCACAACCTGACATCTCTGACGTTGGTCTTCCATGCAGAGGCTGATCTGCACTGAGAAGGACAGATTTGAGCATCGGGCCCTGGCCTGAATTCCTGATGTCCTGTAAGGGAGTGGGGCTCACCACCCTCCTCAGTTTTGATGAGAGGGACGCGATCGGGTAGGGAAGGACTAAGGGCAGCCCCTCAGACTTGAGTCCTTGCCCAGCACGTTCCCACTCTCAGTGACCCAGGAGAGTAGCTTCTGCCTTTGGTCCTGCGTCTCCCCATCCTTCGAGGGGCGGGATTGTGACTGCCTGTGCTATCTCTGGCATCCGTGGGAGCCCATCATAGTGTTCCTGGTGGGTTCTTGGCAATCGCAGGACATCAACACTCCCCATCTGGTGGCAACTGGGGACAGGACCTGTGGGTTCAACAGGGACAGAGCTGGGAGCCCCTGCCTGAGTGTCCAGCCCCACAGAACTCAAGCCGACCCCACTGCCTTCACGGGGCATTGGAGGGTCTCGGCTGGGGCTTTTTGGGACATGAGGTGGGAGTTATGACATGCACAGGGTGGGTAGCTGCCAGGTGCAGCATTGAATTCCATTCTGAACTCTGCTGCTCAGCTGTGTGGCCAGGGGCTATGGGGCTGCCCTCTCTGAGCCTTTCGTGACCAGTGGGCTGCAAGTGGGCTGTGAGCGATGCTGATAGCAATGGTGGTGGAGATGTTCAGAGCCCTGAGGTCATCATGCTTGTCCTCCAGCCACAGCAGGGTGCCTCCTGGAGAGGATGGAGGGTGGGTGATTGGGCAAGGGGCTGCCCTAAGTGGTCAATAGGACACTTGGCCAGGTGGAGCAGCTCGGGTTCATTCTGTGGGTACTGGGCACCATGAGCGGTTCTGAGCACAGGCCGAGTGAGACTTGCATGTTAGGAGGCTGATCATGGAGGGTGGCTTGGACCTGGCCTCCCTGACCCTCTAACTGAGACCCTGGCCCCCCTTTTCCTCATAGGCATGCCCCGCAGGGCCCCACAGCAGTGAGGCCTCTTTCCCACCAGGGGGAGGCAGAGTGCCACTCGGCAGAGCAGTTCCAACTTACTGACAAGGAAACTGAGGCACAGAGATGTTGAGGTGGCCAAATAGGCCACTTAGGATTAACAGATCCCAGGTCAGGACGGATGCCTCTGAGGTCCGCCCCCAGCAGCACCACCACAGGGCTAGACAACACACTCTCTGGATCTTCCCAGCCAGTCTCAAAGACCCCACCCTGGGAGGGGCTCCCAGAGCAACATGGGGGCTACAGCCCCAGGCTCCCTGGAGATGGTCCCAGATTCCAGTCCTGGGATCCTAGAGGCAGCTCTGGGGGTCCCTGTGGGCACAGGTTGGTGCTTGGCTAACAACGGTCAAGTCCCCAGGCTTGGGAGGCTGTCTCCTGGACTGCACCCCTTAACACCCTGAAATTCACACGTGGCCCTATGGTCAGAGGGAACCTGCAGAGCTTTGGGGGTAGCCGGTGGTGCGTGGGCCTGTGTGGCTGCAGCTGGCTGCCCACCATCCCTCCAGCCTCACATCCTTCCCTCCCTCTGTTCTTGCCTCTCCAGCCTCCTTGGAGCATACCTAAGGGTCTTTGTCCTCATTTGTGCCTCCGTCTGGAGCCCTGTCCTGCACAAGACTTATTTTTCAGATCTGTGCTTAAGGTACCCTCCTTAGAGGCTTCCGGGGCCCCTGAGTCTGCACACCACCCTGGCTTATTTTTGACACTGGAAGTCACCTTCTGATTTTAGACGTTTATCTTGTTTTCTCCTCTGAGAGGATGTTCCCCAAGTCAGGGCTCTCATCGTCTGTTGCGACTTGGGGTCCCCAGGACCCAGAGAGTGCCCAGCACAAGGTAGAAGGTGAGGGAGGGAGGGAGTGGAACCTGTGGTTGAGGCAGTGACGTTGGGCTGGCAGCGTCTTCCTGGGCCTCAGCTTTCCCCCCTGGGACGGGGATGGCAGAACTGCCAGGTGCCTGCTGCCCTTGAGACAGACCTGAACCCAAACAGGCACAGCATGAGGGGGAACCCAGTCTGCCCCACCCTGCTCTGGCTGGGCACATGGCGGCACCTCGTTGCCGTCCAGAACTGAGCAAGGGAGAGAGGGGAGGACACAGAAGGGGCCCCAGGTCTTCAGGAGGGATTTTCTGGGCATCTTAAGGCTGGAGGCCTTACCTCCCACGCCCAGAGAGGGCACTATGCGAGGGCAACCCCACGGGCCTGGACCCCACTCTCGCCGCCTTGGCCAGGACCTGCTGGCCTGTGGGGCCCTGGGCCTGAGCTGGGGTCCTTGAGGCCTAGGGGTGTCATAGAAAGGGCTTCACTCCTGTGACCCCAATGATCCCAGCCCCTGTGAGGGCCCCCAGGATGCAAATAATTGTGGGAGCTACAGTGGTAGGTAGGGAACTACTTAGTCTGGGCTCTCCCCCCAACTTCCCTTCACCCCTTACTCCCCATGGATTTGATCCAACCTTCCTCCCTCAGCCCAGGTCCTGGATGGGGGGTGTGCACAGGGCAGGGTCAGTCTGGCCCAACCCACAGACAGTGCCTCAGTCAAATCTCCTTCCTTCTAGAGGAGGGCTTGAGGCACGGCGAGGGAAAGGGCCTTTCCCAGGGCACAGCCTGCAGGACAGTGGCGGCAGGCCATCTTCGGGGCTGGAGGTGTAGAGGGCTGCCACCTGGGAAATAGGTTCTTCACAGAAACTGGGAAGTCGTAGACTTCCCCTTGGACAAGAAAGAAAACTGCATCATAGAGGAGAGCCAGGCTCACGTGTGGGTGTGGGCAGGCCGGGGTTTGGTGTCCCTGGCCCTCCATCAGGAGGGTGCAGGGAGCAGAGCCTGGACTCCCCCAGGTTATAGGCCTCACCACTTGGGGACTCCCTAGGGGGGGAACCCTGCTGGCTGACCAGGGTAGGCATCTCAGTTACCCGTAAATGGAATTCATGTGGCTTACACCTCTGATGCCAGCATCGAGGTCTTCCCAGGTCACTGCGTACTGCCTCCTGGGTCTGACCCACACCCCTCCTAAACCTGACGGACCCCAGTGCCAGCGTGCCCTTCAGTGCCTATCCACCCGCAAGCCTTGGAGGGGCCTCACTGGAGCCTGGAGCAGAGGCAGAATGGAGCCCATAGCACCTGTTCTTTCCTCCCCAGCTCTGTCTGCCCTGGAGGGGCCTTCCTGCCTTCAGCGGCGTTCTCGCCCGCACCTTCCTTCTGGCCTAGGGCTGTGAACACCAGTGGCTGGGGAGCTCATGAAGACCTGGAGGGGCAGTCTCAGTCCTAGAACTTGATGGGGCACATGGACATGAGCCCTGGGTAGTTGCTTCCCTTCAGCTCAGCCCTAGTCCCACCAGGAATGAGGGTGCAGCCTGAAAACAGGGTCCTCGTCTCTCCTCCTAAAGTGTATGCTGCAAACCTCGCCCTTCTGTGCACTGTGTTGCAGACTGGCACCTCTCTCCCCCTAAGGCTGCTCTGGCTCCCACCTACCCCACAGCCTGGAGACCAGATTCCTAGGGGCCAACCTGCCCTGGGCTTCCCTATCCTGTTTTCTTGACTCCCTCCCCACCCCCGAGGTCCTGAAAGTCTGTCTGTTTGCTGGCCCGCCTAACTGTCTTCTCATCCTCGGGTCCCAGGTCAGACCATGTTTGCAGCTAATGGGGTCTCCCAGGTGGGCGGGAAGTGCTGATGAAGACAGATAAACAAACCCAACCCATTAAGTTGTTAATAAAGAAGATCACATACACACCTTTGCAGCAGGCCTGACACTTTACAAAGTACATCAGGATGTAATCCAATTGAAACTGCAATATCGAGAACATCTTAACTTATCACAAATTGAAATTATATCATATTCCTCTTTTCTTAAATTAAAAAGCTAAAACCCTTTCGTTTGCTCTCACATGGTTGTGTAAAACTTAATCAGTGGTTTTAACAACATTGTATTTCCATACGGGCCATTTCTATTCTCATTTATTTATGAGGGAGAACTTTCTGTAAGGGGGTGACTGGGCTTGTGAGTGGAGGCAGCAGGCACTGGGGCTGGTGTCCACTGTGGTGGGCTTGCCCCTGGGCATGCCGGGGGTGGCTGGGGCGGAGTCCAAGGCACCACGAGGAGTCGGGAGTGGCTTTGGGGTCTGCATGTTGCTGCTGTATCTATGACAGATGCAGACCTGCACGGGGTGGACAGTGGAAAGCCAGCGAGGGCGCAGGGGGCGGAGCCGAGACACCATTGTTGGAAGCCCCACAGGACTGGAGAACGAGGGCTGGGACACTGGGCCGACAGCAGGAGGTCAGCTGGCACCTTGAGCCTGGGAGTGCTCTGCTGGGTGGCCTGGAAGCAAAAGGCTTTCAGCTTCAGGTTTGAGGGGACAGACAGCAAGCCCCTCCCTGTCTGTCACATAAGATGATGGCGACAGACAGGGATAGAGTCCACTAGTGCCAACTGGACCACGGGCAGCCACTACCCAGGCACGGCTCTCCTACACCTGCCTCGTGTCCGGGAGAGTGAGGAGTGAGGGTGTGCCCACAGCACAGGACACTCGGGATTTCCACAGTTCAGCCCCAGAGGAGATGGTGACACAGTTCATTAAAGGTTTATATTAACCCCACGTTGAAATCTAGATATGTTGGGTTGAAGTGTTATTAAAATTAATATTCCCTCCTTATTTCTTTAAATGCAGCCGCTAGAAAACAAGATCGCACACGAGGCTCTCACATTTGCGACTTACATTATGCTTCTGTAGGACAGGGATGCTCGGACACATTTAAATGGCTCATCATGACCCTAGTTACCATTTTAGGGTGTCCATAATGCTGGCTCTGGGGTCCCCTTACTTCTCACCACCTCTTGGGCATCATCGTCCTGAGCCTCCCCTCCTCTCTGTCCATTTTCTTTCAAAATATTTCCTGGTGAGCTGTGCTCTCCACTGGCACCCCGGCCCCTGTTCCAGGTCCCCTGGGTGCCTGGCCTGGTCTCCCCAACCCTCCCCAACTGCCAGAGTGCCAAAAGCCCTCTGAGTCCCCCTGTTCCACTCCAAGTAAGTCCAGCCTCGCTTGGAGACCCCAGCCCCTCTAGGCCCATGTGCTGTGCCTGGGCGCAGGGAGAATCTTCACTGGTCTTGGGGCGACCCTGTGGCACCCACAGACACCCTCATTCGGAAGGGTTCACGGCACACACACACCAGCAGCAGAGAGAAAGGTTCCTGTCCGCAATGGGCCTCGGTGTGGTGGGTGGGTGGGCTCTGTGGGGACAGGATGGGACCTAGGAGGTGTGCACGATGGTGAGAGTTAGCATCCGGGGGTGGGTGGGGCAGCAGCAAAGGCCCTGTGGCCTGAAGGAGGGTGGACTCCCTGGGACCAGGGGACAGGCAAGGTCTGGGGAGAGCACAGATCCCCCAGGGAGGGACCAGGTGGTAAAGTGGGGCCATGTGACCCAAGCCATCTCTGCAGCTCGCTCTGGCTACAATGTGGACAATCAAGGGGAGCAGCTCTGATCACGTGATGCCCCCCTCAATTTCAGATCCCCTCAGGTGAAGTCTGCTTTCTTCTCAGGGGCCAAAACCAGAATTAGAGATACAGCCACGACCAGCTACCAAGGGTGCTTGGGAAGGTGGTCTCCATCGGGGCCTCTGCACAGGCAACTAAAAGCCGAGGTCCCGTGGAGGCAGGGGAATGGATATGGGGGGATTCTGAGTGTCCAGTGGCTAAGTAACAAAATATCACAAACTTGATGGTTAAAAAGAATTAAAAAGCCAGAAATGAATGTTCTCGAAGTTTCTGGAGGCTAAAGTCTGAGTTCAGACTGTGGGCAGGTTGGTTCCTGGGAGGCTCAGAGCCTGTTCCCGGCTCCTCACAGGGTCTGGTGAGGGCTGGCAAAGCGGGGTGCCCTGAGCTTGTAGCCACAACGCTCCAATCCCTGCCTCCGTCTCACACAGCCTTCTCCTGGGTGGGTCCAGACGTCCCCATTTATAAGGACGTGGTCGCACTGGAGTGGGACTACCATAACAACCTGTCGTAGCTTGTTTTTCTGGGAAGAACCCTATCTCTAAACACTCCCAATCTGAGGTTCTGGGGGTTCATGATGCTGCATATGGGATAATGATCACTGTTGGTTTCAACTATTACTCAGATTTTCTGGTATATGTAGGTGATCTGGACTTGGTTGCAGGTGTGGAGATGTGACAACAGAATCCAGGTATGGGGCCTCCCTGGTGGCACACTGGTTGAGCGCTGCGCTGTGGAGCTGTCGGCAGCGCGCGCGGCAAGTTCGACCCCCAGCTGGGGAGAATCCCACATGGTGCGGCAGACCTCTCCTGCCTCACCCGCTGCTCCCCTCAGCAGTGTATTTCTGATCTGCCTGTTCTGCTCCCCACTCTGTCTCTGGTGAACCCTCTCGCCGCCCCACGCCTCTGGCCTGTACCCCAGCTTGTATGTATAAATAAATAAATCTTTAAAAAAAAAAAAAAGAATCCAGGTATGGGACTGTCTGCGGGCAGCTGCCCCTGGCCGGGAAGTGGGCGGTCATCCCGAGACTCACGTGAACTTAGCCACGGCTGTCCCTGCAGCATCCTGGGTCCTAGGCCACGAATTCATCAAGACTGAGAAAGGAGTTGGAATATTCAAATAGCAGCAGAGTTGACCGTTGCTTGGGGCTTTTGTTCAGTGATGGCTCACGAGAGAGATGAGAATGGGTTGAAGGTAGAGAGGAAGGAAATTAGGGATTTGCCAAGAAGCGCACTGCGGTTTACAGCCAGAATCTCAATCCACTGAACATTCTGTGAGCTGAGTTTCGCTGTGGTGAGAAAGTCAATTCTCAGATTCCAATCTAACACGAATGCCAGAAAAGGAAAGGAAGTAATTATCAGAAGAAAACCTTGAGGTTTTAGGCCTCCTTGCAAACCTCTCATTAAACGATGATTATGTTAAAGACCCTGCCCCCATCTTTGCTGGGTGCAATCTGGGGTTGGGTTATCCTGGTGGAACTTGGGACTCAGAGTGCCACTGCAGCCAGCTTGGGGCATGAGGAAGCTATGCTTGCCGAGCAGAGATCAGCAGGGCAGAATCTGAAAGGCTTCTGGGTCTTTTTGAGTCCGTCCTTGAGCCCTGAGTTAGTCAACCTCAAATCTTCTTACATGTAAACTTCTTGTTGTGAGGGATAATAAACCAGGGTGGTTTGAGCTCCTTTGCCTGCAATATTCTGATAGCCAAGTAGAGCACCCTAACAGATGCCTATTTATGTGGTTTGCTCATTTTCTTTGCTTGTTGGTGCCCCCCGATTGTGACGTCTGTGGAGATGAGGTCCTGCCACTGTGCCCGTCATCACATACAAGTGGGGTGCCAGCTGGACCCCAGGGTTGCTCAGGGGGCAGGGTGGCTATTCAACCACTGTCTGGCACAGTGTGGCCCCTGGGCCCAGGATCCTTATCAGAAAAATAGTGGAAACAACATGTCCCATGCAGGGCTGGTTTTGCAAGGGAAGGTGCCCTTGGCAGTAGACTGATAGGTGGTCCTAGGGAGGACAGCCCTGAGACCCTCGGATTAATGGCTCCTTTGCTGGGCAAGGTGGGGCTCACTGGCTCCCCCTCTTCTGATCTCAGGTCAACCTAGTCGACCTGCCTGCCACCAGGTGTGTGGGCAGGATGGGCCCTTGGGAGGGTTGGCTAACGGGGAGGGAGCACAGCTCAGAGTTTTTCCAAACAATTCCCACCCATCACTAGCAAAGACCTGGAGCATAGTCTCCTCCCTGTCCTCTCCCTGCCCTCCCCTGCCCTCCCCTTCCCTTCCCCTGCTCCCATAATCTCCCACTCTTTGCTATGTGGGATAATCCATCCTGGCTTCCAGGAGGCCCGGGAAGTTCTACCTCACATCTGACCACTGCAGAGGGCTAGGGTGGTGGCAGGGCCACTTTACCTCTTGGGCTTGGATTCAGACTTGGGAGGGTCCCCATCCTTCTCCAGCTTGCTTAGGCTGAACTTTTCGTGACCCCAGGCCAGAACTGTCATGCAGGGGCTTGGAGGGCCCCAGGGGTGTGTGTGTGTGTGTGTGTGTGTGTGTGTGTGTGTGTGTGTTGTCACCAAGGAGGTTTAAGAGAGGGAAGGTGGGGGAGGAAGAGGAAGAGGGGAGGAGGAGGAGGGACTGAATCGTCAGCAGCACTTGGCGGGGCTCCAGGCAGCAGCCAGGTAGCCGGCTGCAGGCCTCCCTTCCCTGGAAGTGGGGGGCCCCCGGGGGACCCCCGTGTCACATGACCTGTCAGCTGACAAAACAGGATGACTCAGCCGGCAGCTGTCGGCCCCTGAAATAATGACAAAAACAATTAGCAATCCAAGCAGTAGCCTTTCCTTAATTATCTCCTCCGAGTTTAATTAACTAGCTAAATTATCAGCAGTAATGTAGGCATTAATTATGTCAAATTACAGTGTAAAACTCACAAAGTGTGGAAAATGTCAATTCAGCTTGGCTCACCTGCCAAGCGGGGGTGGCGGCGTGCGCATACCTGTGCGGGAAGTGGTGGGTGCCGCGGGCAGGGGGTCACTGGGGTGCCCGGCAGGGTGGCGTCCACGCTCTGGGCCTCGGGCAGGCGCGGGCCCCGGCGGGCTCCGGGAACACTGGTGGCGCGGTGGGGCCGCTTTGGCTGGGATGAAGGAGGACAGGGGGCCTGTTCCCCAACCAGATGGCCAGGATGCTGAATTATTAAATTATGAATATTAATACAAATCAGACACAAAAGAGGTAATAATTTTGCTGCCCTACAGAAATAATTAACATAATTTTGATAAATTACATGATAAGAGAATCTCAAAATTGAGGTAGATTTATCTTAATTAATATCTTGGACCAGCTCTGAAAGGTAAATTGTTCCTTGGGGGTTTGGGGCAGGGTGAGGCCAGCAAGGGACATGCCCCCGCCCAGGTTTCTTTGGTCACTGAGGCTGGGGGGGCAGGGTGGGAAGATTTGGGGAC
Organism: Scalopus aquaticus; assembly: GCA_004024925.1. Lineage (NCBI taxonomy): Eukaryota > Metazoa > Chordata > Mammalia > Eulipotyphla > Talpidae > Scalopus > Scalopus aquaticus. The sequence goes on from PVIJ01006158.1 coordinate 22,903, forward strand.
ACAATTGGACCAGGTGTACACTGGAGCATCTTAGGGGGGACAGGCCTTCTCTGGGCTTCAGTTTCCCCTTGAAGCCTTGTTGACTAGTCCAGTTGGTCTCATAAGACCTTAGCTCTGAGTCGTAGTCTGGTTAAGTTTTCCCACTTAAACATTCTGATTTGTTCTGGGACACCTGCCTGCCTACCTGGACATACCTGGACCCAAGAGCTAGTCCCACAGCTTGTCCCAAGTTTCTGAAGGACCTGAGCTGGTCCTCATGGTCTCTGTCCCTTTGGGACAGTGCTTACCCGTTTATCTGCAGATGCCAGTTCTGTGAGGGAACAGTGCCCAAACCAGTGGGACCCCCCCCCCCAAAAAAAAAGATGGTGACACACCTGGTATAGCTGGTGCACAGGACACCAGGGCTCCTTGCTCTTAGAGAATCTACAGCCTCCAGCAGCTGATCTTTCATGGCCGGGCCCTTGGGAGTCTATTGGTAACTTGGCATTCGTGACGGGGGTTAGGAGTCACCCCTCATCACTCTCCTCCTTCCCACTCTGCTCAGTGAGGCCTGCCTCTGCTGTTCTTAAACAGGGCAGACACTCTTCTGCCCCAGGGCCTTTGCACTTGCTAGCTGCTGGCAAGGAGTGTGGTTCCTGGAATAGTTTCCTGGACCCTCGCTTCCAGAGACCCCAGTTTCTCAATGACACCTCCCTGACCCCCACATGACCACCCCCAGTCAGCATAGTGTGCTCTTGCTTATTTATCGTCAGCCTCTCCTCTACAAACCCCATGAGGGCAGGCTTGATTTCTTTGCTCTGTCTTCCCAGGGCCTGCACCTGTTATGTGCTCAATGATATTTTGCTGAATTCATCAATCAGCAATCGATTGACTGATTGATTGATCTCCTACTGTGATATCCTTCATGTTACGTCTTCATAAGTCAGAGGCATGTAGACACGGTACATGGCAAGTCATAGCAAGTCACAGCCAGGTTTCACAGCCTGTCACACATGCTGGCCTTGAGCGAGCTGGCGGCGCCCACTGGAGCCTTGTTCCGGCTCCTCCCTGCTCACCCTCCACAGGGCCCAGGGCAGCCTGAGTGTGCATCCTCTCAAGAGCAGGGTGCCTATCCTGGCCAAGGGTGCTGGAGCGGTGGTCCCAGCAGATGTGACAGTGGGGACCCACTGAACACTCATTCACCAACTGGGGCTTCACTTGCATCCTAGTGGGGGGACAGATAGCACGCACGCGCGCGCGCGCACACACACACACACACACACACGAGAATGCAGCCAGGTGCTGTAAAGGATCTGAAGACAGGTCAGCAGAGCGGGGATGGCAAAGTTGTACCATAATCAGGGGCTCTTCTCTGATGCAGCACATGCCAGGCAGGGCAGCATGTACAAAGGCCCTGGGGCAGGTCAGCATGCTGGAGGAGAGTATGACCAGACAGTGCTGTGGAGTTGAGGGGGATGTGGGTAATGGTCCAAGGGTCTTGCAAATTCTTTTACCAGACTGGGCTGGAGGATGGCGTCCTGGTTCCTGAGATACTTTACAGGTAGGAAACAGCACTGGGAGGCAGAGTGACAGAGAACACTGGACTAGGAGACAGAGACCAAACTCCAGTCCACACTCCTGTATTTACTGGGTGGCCTCACTACCCGCCCTGTGAAGTGGGAGGATGACACCTGTTTAACAGGGAGGCCCCAGAACTCTAATCTGGGGGTGGAGACGGCTTTGTGAGCTGCAATGGCTGGTGTCCAGTGAGACAAACACAGCTAATACTCCGCCTGCCAATGCCGGACCTGAGAGTGCAGCAGACCAGGAACCTGGCCCAGGGGCCAGAACAGGGTGGCAAGGAATGTACAGGCCCTATGCGACGTCAGGGGGCAGAGTCAGGGCAGCAGGGTCCTTGTATGTCTAGTAGGCTGGGTTAAGAGTTTTGGAGCCTTTGGAGGGTGTCAGGCAGGGGTTAACATATTAAACCCGGGCTGTTTTTTTCTTAAATGTTTAACTGACACATTTCACACACACAGACAAGTGCAGAAAACAATGCAACAGATACATTCACCCACCACCAAGATTAAGATTCTGATGCTTTGCCACATTCTAATCACATCTCTTGCATACACTCTTTCTCTTTCTAAATAAACTTTTTAGAGTAGTGTAGAGTGACAGAAGAGTTGCAGAGAGCAGAGTCTTGCACACAATCTTTCCGCTGACTTCTGCCACCCGCGGGGTGTTGTCACAACTAAGAAGCCCACAAACCAAGGGTCTGGCAGTTTCTTTTACCCAGACTGGTGCCTTGTGAGTCAGACTGCCCCACGCTCTGTTTGGGTTCCCCGTTTCCCTTCAGACCCTTTTCTGTCCCACGGGTTCATGTGACACTTCACCCACGTCTCCTGGGGCGTCTCTGTTTTGTGACTTTCCCTGCTTTCGGTGACCTTGGCATTTTGAGGAGTACCGGTGGTCTGGCATTTTGCTGAATGCCCCACAAATGGGTTTGTCTGAGGTTTTTCTCATGGTTAGATTGGGGTTCTGAGGCTTGTGGGGGAAGACTCAGGCATCAGATCTGGGCTTGGAGGAGGCTGCTGTGGGGTGGTGGCTGGAGGGGCAGCAGGAGGCAGTGGTTGGAGACAGGAGGCACTCTGGGGATGGGCGGGTGGGAGGCGCTGGGGCTTGGGCTGAGGGGAGTGATGGCGATGGGTCAGTTTTAGAACTCACAGAACTGCCCAGAGTTGCTGGGCAGGAGGGCGGTTATGCCCTTGGAGGGGCTAGGAAGTCCTCCTGTTTCTGGTGTGGGTGCTTGAGAAGGTGGTGGGGCAGGAGGAGAGCCTGGGGGAGGCTGTGGGCAGGGCTGAGAACTGGTGTACTGGCCCCACACCCCAGCCCCTCAGCTATCTCCCCCTCATTCGAGCTCAGGGCTACCATTCCTCATTCAGTGCTGAGCACACCCACTTGGGGGTCCAGTGTCCTTGTAATTAATTCATGAGGCACCATGCTGGGATGTCTGGTGACGTGCAAGTGTTTAATTACAAACTTTTATGTAATGTTGCACTTTAATTACCTTGGGTGGGCAGAATCCCTGGACCTCATTCTGCCATGTGTGCCAACCTCTGAGCCCTTCCTGTCCAGCCCAGGGTCGGAGGAAGTACTCTGGAGGGCTGGGAAGGGCAGTCGTCCCCAGGCTATAGAGGCCTGACATGCAGAAGTGGGGTGGTAGTAGATGCCCCTGGACAGTATTGCAGGAGGTGCAGGGGTGGGTGCCCCATAATATCCCATCTCTGTGCAGGGCCCCATCTGGGGTCTCTGAAAGTCTGCATGCCTGTGGTGTGCTGTCACCCCTGAGGGTCCGGGGTCTAAGAGTTTGATGCTTGACCTGCAGTAGTCACCTCCCATCTCCTGCCTCAGTTTCCCCAACTCTAAAACGGAGCTCAGAGCAGGTCTTTGAGCAACCCAGTTCTACTAGGAAACAATGGGGGCTGTTAGCAATGCAGTTTCATTTGTTCTATTCATTCATCCACCATTCACCCATCCCCCTCCATACATCTGCTTTTCCATCCATCCATCCATCCATCCATCCACTCATCTGTTTGTTCATTCATCCATTTACCCACCCATCCATTCAACCCATTTACCCACCATCCACTCACCCACCCATTCATCTGTTCATTTATTTATCCATTTGCCCATTCACCATCTCTCCACCATCCACCGTCTGTCAATTCTTCCATCCGCTCATCCACCATCCATCCACCCTTCCATTCATCTCTCCCTATCTACCCCCTCTCTCCCTCTCGATCTATCCCCTATCCAAGAACTGCAGTGGACATTTGTAGGGTTATATTGATTGCAGGTAGCTAACAGCTCAGCCTAGCAGACACACATGTGGGGGGTGAGTGGGCATCTTCAAATCCGGGCTCACCTATGTGGGGGTGGAGGGAGCAGCCTGGATGGACATCATAGCCTGTTCTGACCCCCATGATTTCAGGTGTCTTCTCCCTGAGCAGGTCTAGGGGTTCAACTCTGGGGGGAAATCTGGCACCCCTCCCCAACTGAGGATGGAGGAAAGCAGGTTCTGACCCCTTGCTTCTGCTGTTGTCTGTAATTCCAGAAGACCATGTGTATGCACAGTGTGGGGCTGTGACTCTGGGTGAAACAGGCTGTGTGTGTTGGGTGGAGGAGTTTGGGGTGACCATTTGCAACCATAGTATGTCCAGCCTTATGTGATCTTCACTTGGGGCTCCCCCAATTCTGTCCCAGCCTTGAGTTGCCTACCTATAAAATGCATGAATGGGCTGACCTGTGCCCTTCCTGGGAGGAGAAGCCAGATTCCAAGTGCCTGTGAAGTTTCTGGTTTTCTTTCCCCAGAAACTCCAAAACCCAGCACCAGGGCCAGGCAGGCATGTAACTGGGGGTCCCTGGACTTGAGAATAGAGACAGAGACTACTTCAAACCCTGTTTACAGATGACATTGCTTTTCTGAGCTTCAGTTTACCCATTTGTGAGATGGGGCTGGTGAAGTCTCCTGGACTTGGGCTGGCTGTGAGAAAGGCCTGCAGTGGCAGCATCACGGTGTTGGACACGTGCTGGCACAAGGCGGGCCTCCCAACACCCTGCTTTGGTCAGATCGGGGGCTGCAGATCTGCCCTCCCTGGCCTGGGCTCTGGTTCTGATCCCAAACCAGGTCCGGGTGTCAGCCCATTTTCCAGATGAGGATATTGAGGCTCAGAGAGGTGAAGCGACTTGCCTAAGGCCACACAGCCCTGCTGGGTGTGAATGGATCTGTGTGTGACTGGGCCTCAAGTGATTTGGTAGCCTGTGGAGGGTATAGCCAGGACAGCAGGCCCCAGAGGGCAGAAGAGGCGGAAGGTGGATGGAGGGATGTGCCCGAGCTCACGTCTGTCAGGGACATTGCTGAGCTAGCTGGTTGCTACCTCTCCCCTCCCACCTCAGGGTTCCCCCAGTGTGACCTTCCCCACTCCCCAGGTGCAGCCAGTGCAGGGCATGCCACGATCTTGGCTGAAGCTCTCGACAGCAGCAGCTCTGCCAGGCTTGTCCGGTGGCTCTTGCTAGCCTGGCACCTGGGCTGCCTCCATCTGTCCCTGGCAGCCCCTTACCCTTCAGGACTCCTCTCCCTCAGAGGAAGATGCTGGAGGAGCTGGGGGTAGAGCTGGGTGGTCTGGGCCATGGCTGGAGGGGAGGCAGTGGGAGACAGAGGCTCTCGCAATCCCTGTCAGTGTCAGCGAGGGTGCCGGGAGGGAGTCTAGGGGCGTTGGAGGGCTATAGACCACCCAACCCCTAATCCCTGCTGGGTCCTTCCTGGAAACCTGGAACCCTGCACTGTTGGGGCAGGCCAGAACTGGAAAAAATATCTATTCTAGCTTCTCCCCTCCTATATTGTACATAGGGGAAACTGAGGCCCACAGGGGGTCAAGGACTTACTGAGGAACTCAGCGAGGCTGAAGCTGTTCCTCAGTCTTGCCAACATGTGACCTTATCCCACGCCACTCTTCATTCCCTATTTACTTTGCTCTGCAACCCTGACAATCTTCCCCAGTCCCTGGCAGTGTCAGGTGTTGGGGACAACTCAGAAACCAAAGGGTGCATGTGTGGACTGGTGTGGGGATGGGGTGGGGGAGAGGGAGGGCTCCTGCCCCCATTATTTCCTAGATGTAGGTAGGTCTCTGTGCCTCATTGTAAGAGGGCTTGAGGGTCAAATGGATTCATACTTGTAAGTAATCATTCATGTGACAAATTTGTTTCCTTAGAGTTGAAGGTAATGTTTGAGGACACAGATTCTACACTCAGCAACTGATAGCCTCAAAATCCCTCTACCACTCCTTCCCAGACTTTGGGTGTGTGACAACTTCTCTGCCTTGGTTTCCTCATCTGTAACATGCCACCATAGAATCGCTGGATATGTAACACGGCGAGTCCCCTACTGTACTCCGGGCATACCTGTGACCCTTGCTGATCCCTGCTGCCTGCCTCTCCCAAGTACTTTTGGGTTAGGGTCTCAGACTTCTATCCTGGGAAGCACCTGGCAGGGGTGGGGCTGGGGGCGGGGCCTCGGGATAAGGCGGGGCCTCTCCTTCCCGTCCCGCCCTGCCTGCCCCCTCCACCAGCGACTCCGAATGAGGTCAGCAGGTGGCGCTGCGGGGTTAAGTAGGGCCAGATCGTGAGGCCCCTCTGGGGGCGACAGGCAGGTACTCCTGGGTATCCGGTATCATATGCACCCAATTGGGGCAGGTACTCCCAGGGTGCACACTGACTCCACATGCACCCAGTTTGGGGCAGGTACTGTTGGGGACTACATGCACTCTTCACCGTGTGCCCGAGCATCTGAGCGTACATGGAAGCAGAGCTGTGTTTGCAAGCACAAGCACACTGGTTTCCTTCCCCAGAACCCTGCTCCCCCTTGCACCCCTGTTCAGATGTGTGCCTCACCGTGTCCTTGCCTCCTCCAACCTGCAGCCCGGGGCCTACAGCTGTCCTCCACCTGGTCCTTAGCAGACTTGGCCTCTGATTTCTCTAGGGCACTCAGAGCCTAGAAGGGGGGCCTGCTGTCACTTTGGGGGTCCAGCTACTTCCCACTGGCAGATGGAGGAGAGTGAAGCCCAGAACAGTATGTGGGACTGAAGGAAGCTGCTGTCTTGGAAGCACTGTCGCAGGCCCTGGGCACAAGGAGCCCTCCCTAGCAGGCAGCCCCTGACCTGGGCTGGGCTGGGCTGGGCTAGGTGTTGTCAGGCCTGGCACTGCAGGTCACGGGTGCTGATCTCGGGGCTGGGACAACAGCAGCAGTGATGGTGGCAGCTCCCCACAACTGCATGACTGTCCAGCCTTGGGCAGGAGTTGCTGCGACTCTCCTCACCGTACGGTTCTATCAACCTTGCCTCCAGGGAAGAGGACTGGGTACTTACCAAGGTCATCCACATGTTGAGGTCCCAGAGTCACCCTGGGGCTGAAGGACACTCCTTCCATAAGTTGCCCTCTAGTCCTCTCTGGGTCAGGTGCTCCCCTTGGTAAGGGGTCGGGCTGTGGCCACAGGGTCAGGCAGGACCCATCTATAGCACCAGCACACTGTGCATTGTGGGCCAGTCCCTGGCTTCCCTGGGCTTTGGTTTCCTTCCCAGTTGGTCCAGGATGGGTGACAATTTTTAGCTGGGTTGCAGGCTTTGTGTGTCACCTGACCAGGGCCACGCTCAGGCCCACCCCTCCCAGACGTGGGCAGCCTCCAGCTTCCGCCTTAACACACATGTGCTCACAGGGCTCCAAGCCCTCAGTTTCCATATCAGCAATAGGCCATCATGGCCGCCTCACAGAGACCCTGACGTGGCAGGGTGGAGCCAGGCTGTTGAGACACGGTGGCTTGTCCAGGGAAGCCTGGCTTGTGCATGTGTGTGTATGCGTGTGCATGCAGAGGCATATACCAGAGAATCGCTGCTGTGATAAACACCTCTGTGAAGCCGCCACCGCTGCGTGCACAGGGGTGAGGGCAGGCGGCGCGCCTGGCACCCCAGCAGAAAAGCACAGCCTGCAAACCCCACCCGCCACCCCGCATCCTCCATAAGCGCAGTTTATCTCTGCAGGTCAACAGCTCGCTTTGTCTGCTCCTTGGAATTGTTCGAACACCCCGGATACGCTGAGAACACGCCTTAATTAGATTCTGCAGAACCCTGACACACAAACAAAAGATATTAATATCAAGCGGCGCGGCATCAATTGCAGTTTACACAGATCAGAGAACATTTTGGGTGCAAAGAGGTTGTGTGTGTGACAGGTTGTTACTTTACAAGGTGGGGACAGGGGCAGGTGATGGGCTTACCTGCTGGTGAGGTGGGCAGGGAGAGGGCCAGGGGGTCGTGCAGGGTCAGCACCGAGGGCCAGGCCAGGGGCCAGCCTCCCAGGACAGAGGAGGGACGGGGTGCAGGTCGGGGAGATCAACAGCACTACTGTCCTCTAATGTTATTTGAGTGATCATCAGGGAGACGAGGCAGCAAGGCCTTCCCTGTGCCAGTCACTGGTCTGCTCTGTGAGGCCATGCCAAGGGCAGACTCAGGCTCAGGGCTCCCTCCGATGGGGGCTAGTTCTCTCTTTTTAAATTTTATTGCTTGAGACTTCTTTTTAGTAGCAGCTTATTGAGATATAATTCACATGTGTGTGGGTTGAATTATGCCCCTCCCCCCAGTCTATGCTGAAGTCCTAACCTCCAGTATCTGTGACTAGACTTTATTTGGAAATAAAGTCATTACAGAAGTAGTCAAACTAAGATAAGGACATTAGGGATGACCCAGGATCGCTGGTGCTCTTCCAAAAAGAGGAGAAGGTGATGGGCAAATGGAGACACAGAGGACAAGGCCATGTGAGTGTAGGAATGGAACCATGCTGCCACCAGCCAGGGACTGCTGGCACCACTGGGGGCTGATCTGGGAAGGAACGACCCCCCTAGAGGGAGGGGCTCGGGCAGGCGGCTGGCCCTGCTGACACCTTGATCTCAGACATCTGGCCTCCAGTACTGTGGGATAATCCATTTTTGTTGTTTCAAGTCTCCTAGCTTGTGGTGCTTTGTGTTATAGCGGCCCCAGAACATTTGAGCAACATACTAACTGCTGCACCTCCCTGGTGACTCATGGGTGTGTCTAGTGATTTCATAGAACTATGTAACCAGCACCCTGTCTAAGTTCAGAAACTTGCAGCACCCCCCAAAAGGAACTGACCTATTAGCGGTCACTCCCCATTTCCTTCCACCACCCGCACCCCTTCTGCTTCTACAGATTTGTCTCTTCTGGACATTTCCTGTAAATGGCTATTGTCCTTTGCGAGCGGCTTTTCTCACTCAGCACATCGTGTTCGAGGGTCTTTCACGTGGTGGTGGGTGTCAAGGCTTCATTCTTTTCTAAGGCTGAGTAATATTCCCCTGCGTGGACATTCTGTCTGCCCCCTCATCTGTGGATGGGCATTTGGGTAGTCTCCTGATTTGGGCCATGGCAAATAATGCTGCTGTCATTACCTGTGTGTGTGGATGTGTGTTCTCCAGCTTCTTTAGAAAGACAGTGATACAGGAACCTGGTCAAAAACAACCTCAGAAAAATAAAAAAATTAAAACACAAACACACAAACATACCAAAGGGGACATGGAAGGGGAGTGGCTACTGCTGCTCACGGCCGGTCCCTGCCGGTCCTCTGCTGTTGCTGGGCAGTTTCCGGTGTCTCCAAAGTGCCTCTTTGGGGAGGATCATGGGAAACCTCCCCCTCCCCCGCCCCGTAATGTGTGGCGCCCGGTGCCCTGCGTGTTGCTGCCCTGACCCGTAACCGGCTCTCCATCCGCTGGTGCTCGGACCTGCCTGTCCCTTTCCCGACAGGCTTGCACACCAGCCCTGTTTCCCACCAGCCCAGCTGAAGATGCTGGTCCAGGGCACAGCCTGGACATCTCCTGGCTCCCACAAAGGAAAGATGGGGCACATTCTGAGAACGAGTCTGCAGGGTGAAGAGTGTGTGTTGTCTCCCAGCCCCAAACTGTACAGATGGGGAAACAGAGGCTGGGCAAGAGGCCAGGCTTTCCCAAGCTCACCCAGAGAACAAAAGTTTACCTCACACTTACTGTGCACTGTTTTGCCACAAACAGGACCCCACAGAGGCTAGCACAGGCCTGGGCAGGCCTAGCCCACCCCACATCCAGCCCAAATTCCTTCTCTTCTAACAGCCCCGGGGGGCCTTGGGTCCCAGCCCAGGGGGTGCCCCTGTTGGTCTTTGCCCTTGTTCCACCCAATTCCTCATGACTTCAAGCACATGGCTTCCCCTCTAGGTTTCTGTCTTCATCTATGCTTAGGTGTAGGTGCAGCCACCTGGGCCCCTGGAGGGTGAGTGTGGCACCAGCCACACTGGCTTGCGGGGCTCAGCACAGAGACATGCTTTCATCTTTTATCATAGCTGAGTAGTATTCCATCGAGAACTTGTGCCGCCATCGCTTTATCTAGTTGTCTGTCGATGGGCATTGAGGTTGATTCCATGTCTTGGCTACTGGGAACACTGCTGCTATAAACACTGGGGTGCATCCATGTTTTCAAATTAGTGCTTTCATAGTCTTAGGAGAAATGCCTAGCAGTGGTAATGCTGGATTCTATAGTATTTCCATCTTCCATTTTTTTCAGGACCCTCCATACCATTTTCCATAGAGCCTATACATGTGGGGCCTTACTGACCCTGAGGGGCTGGCCTCCCAGGCCAGCCAGTCCTGGAGCGAGGAAACAGTTTTCAAATGAAAACCAACCAAGCCCGGGCCGGCTCCCACCCCGTCCTCTAAGGGCTCTCATACTTGGGGCAACTCTCCCCCTGCCCTAGTCACCCCAGGATAGGTACCAGGCAGCTTGCTTCAGCCTGCGCTGCAGATCCTGCTGGAATTGTTCACACTATCCCATCCTGACTTGGCTCACCCTGCTTTGTCCCCCTGTCTGCTCTGTGAGGTCTACCCTGTGGTTTCCACAAGAAACCACAATAAAGGCTCTTGTCTATGCTTCCCTTTTTCCCCCGGCCTCCTGCAGATCTCGGAGCTTCTTTGTGTGGCCCTGTGTGGCATGTGGCTTCCTGTTTCCAGGGGACTGCAAGCATAACAAAAAGCGTTTTCCTTCATGGCAGTCATTTCTGTGTCTGTGTGTCTTACCCATGCCTGATGAAAACAACCCCCCAAGTACCCACTGTCCCTGCTGGGGCTGAGAAGACATCCTCAGGCTGGAGGCTGAGTTCTACAATCAGACACCCCTTGAGGGCAGCACACTGAGGGTTTTCCAGGCATTATCTCCTTTAAATCTCATGCCAGTCCTTTGAGATAGAAACTGTCAGAAGAGAAAAGCAAGGTTCAGAGAGGTTAGGCAATTTGCTTGAGATCACACAGCAAACCCCTCATGTGGCAGGAGTCGAGCCCACAACCCATGGAGTTCTAAGCCCCATCCCCTCCCTGGACTTCAGTCAACCCAGGGTGAGGTGGCCTGGGTGGTCCAGAAGGCCACTCCTCCTCCCAGGGCCAGAAAGTTCTCACATCAGGGACACGGAGCCCCAGTTGTTAGGAGAGGGTGGCCTTGTTGTTGGGGAAGGGAAAACATGATTGTTTAAAAGAAACTGCCTCTGATGTATTCAATTATACGTAATTTATATAATGGCTGCTGGAGTTTCCAGCCAAAAAATAATAATAATAATAATCGCATGACTTTCCTTCCAAGGCCCCAGAGACAAATTAAAATAATGTAAAGTGAGTTCCTAATTGGTGTGGGCTGTGGAGTCTGGGCAGCCTCCAGGTGTGCCGACACAGCAGCGGCCGGCTCCCCGAGGCCTGCCTGCCCTCCCCGCCGGCCCAGCCGCCCGGCCAGGCGCATGCACCTGTGTGTGTGCACCTCGCGGGCCCAAGAGACACCCGCGCTAGGCGACCGGGCTCTCCTCTCCACAGCAGTCCCCCCCCCACCCCGACTTGATGGCCCCCGCTGGGTCAAAAGATGGAGACCAAGGAGTGGCCTGTGTGACCGCCATATCCAGCCGCCAGCACGGAGAACCTGCCCAGGCCACCCCGTCCGCTGACCCCGGCCCCTTCTCCTTCGCCCGCAGCCCCTCCCATGCTGCTGTCCCGCCTGCCCTGGCAGGCCCCTGGGAGCCCTCTGCTCAGGGAGTAGAAAGCTCCCTGGAACACTTGCCTGAGCAAAACAATCCTTTTTTCCTGCTGGGAAATACAATCCTGTAACAACATCCAAAGGTGGCCGGCTGGCATTGGAGGGGAGCAAGTTGGGGGCCCCTGTGATCCACAGCAATCCTCTGGCCTGCCCCCAGCCTCACGGGCCCCACCTGTAGAATGAAGCAGGCAGGGCCTAGGAATTTGGATCCCGGGGACTTACCCTCTGACCCGAGGTGGGCACCACCCGGCCTGCCCTCTTTGTAGGGCTGCTGTGGGGCAGTAGGCCTCCCCTGGCCCTGAGGACCCTGAACCTTTTCCTTCTTTGAGAGCATAACCTGTGAATCCTGCCTTTTTTTTTTCAGGTTGGAACACAGAGCTCCAGCGGGGTTTGGCACTGGCCTGGTGTTTGGGGGTAGGGCTGGGGGACGGTCCCTGCTGTAACCCCAGACTCGGGGTCTGCTCAGCAGCCCATCACCTCCCTGCAGGATTCTGTGGTTTCTGTTGCTCATCACATGTGGTGAGCCTGGGCCAGGGTGGAGCCCTGTGTCTCTGGTAGGTATGAGGAGTCATTTCCCTTAGGGTCCCATCAGCCCCCCAGTAACTCCACAGGCAGCCCTAGATCCCCTGCCCCAGAATGCTGTGCACCCCAGCTCCCCACTTGCCCATTTATCTAGATCTTACCACCTTCCCAGGCCTCTCTCCTGCCCCGCCCCAGACTCGGGGTCCCCTGGTGCCCTGTGCTTACACCATTAGCACGCACGTCACATGACTGCGATTGTTTCCTCCTGTCACAGCACATGGGAGTCCTGCAAGGGCAGGAGGCTGTCGGTCATCTTGGGGTCCCTGGGGCTCCCCGGGGCCTCAGAGCTTACCATCAGGAGCACAGCTTGTGGCCAGCAGGTTAATGAGGTGGCACCACCTTGCTTCCTGTTTGGAACAAGGATGGAAATAGATATGTTTCAAATGAATCAGTAAGTTAAAAAATAAACAAATGGATGAATGAACATGAGCGAAAAAAATCCACACAGGAGTATGGAAGGAGGGAGGGAAGGACAGAGGAAGAGAGAGGAAGACGGGGCGGGCGGAGTGGGGGGCGTTCTGCAGGATGTCCAAGGTGCAGGGGGAGGGGGGCCTGCAGGCTGATGGAGGACTCAGTGCTCCCTGCCCCCAAGCTCCATCTGTGGTTCTCCTGGGCACCCCCACCCCTGGGTATCCCTGGAGGCTGATCTGGAGGGGCCAAATCGACCAGCTCCTTCCTTCTTTCCTCCAATCAATCACCCAGCTCTGAAATGAACAGAAAATACTCTTGATTCGGGACCCTAGACACAAGGTCTGGAGGAGGGGTGGTGGGAACAGGCAGAGGTCCTGCCTTACTCCCCTGGCCCTGCGCTCACGGGGGCAGCTACTCCAGCCCATGCGTGGCACCCACTGTTGGTGACTCTGGGCTGGATCCTAGCTCCTGGGCTCTTGTCCTAGCTAGACTGTGTGCCTGGCCCGCTGGCCTCCCCCAGGGACAGGGCCTGAATGGTGCATTCACGTTTGGAATCCTCACTCCTGGACTCCAGACTCACACCTGGGGGGTGACCCTCAGAGACAAGGCGGGTGGTGGTCCTCCCAGCCACCTCTGCTTTTTCCCTCACCAACTCTGGTCATCAGCCCCCTCCCTTTCTGGCCTCACTCTGACTTGACACCAGGCCTGAGCTCCTGCCCCCACCCCATCCCCACTTCTGTCCTCACCCCTCTGCTGTCTCTAGCTGCAATTACAGCTAATCAGATACCTGAGCCGCTTGCGAAGCTATTAGCAGCTCTCCCTGCCCGGTGGGAAATCAGCCGGGCTGGACAATTAGCTTTTTAGTTGCAACTCAGATTCTGATGCAAGCAATAAACAACTCAGCACTCGCTGCTCCCTCCCTCCCCTCCTCCCCTGCCCTTCCTCCTCCCCCTGCTCCTCCTCCTCCCTCTTCCCTCTCCCTTCTTCCTTCCCACCCCCTTTCTGCTGCTCCTCCTTCGCTTTGGTCACCTATTGCCTCACCCCAGAAGGTGCTCAGGGGTGCTAGGGGGAACTCTCCAGCATCCCTTCTCCCCACCTGGCCTGGCCCAGTCCCCTAACATTGTCAGTTGCGCAAGAATCCCACGTTGGACTATCTGGACCTCAAATAAGTCAGACCCCTCGGCCTGTCTTCCATTATGGGTTTAGAACAATGAGGGGCGGCAGTGGTGACAGTGATCTGTGCTACTTGGGGGGGGCAGCAGCCCCCAGTCTCCCCAGGTTGGCCCAGGCTATATCCGTGCTGCCATTGAATTTCTGACCAGCGTGTGTGCATGTGTGCTGCGTGTGTGCGCATGTGTGCGCCTGCCCGTGCACGCGCCTGTTTGTAATTAAGCAGTTAATTGTGCCGGGTTCTTGATTAGCTTTGGGGGATGGTAATGTTCGAGTGAGATGAGGTGTTGTGTACAGTTCAGAATCATTTAGAGAAATTGGAGCTAATTTTGCTGTCTGCGCTTATTACTGCATTAATTTAATTTGGGTTGCTTTTAGCTCATTAACACATCTAATTAATTCGTTGACATCACTATTAAGATGTCTCTTTGAAATTGGCGTCTCCAGATAATCAGGATGGAGAGGCTGACACATCAGGCGCGGAGCTGCCTGGGAACGAGTGAGAGGGGAGGGAGACCAGACGACTAATGAATTTTCCATCAGAATCGCACGGTTTGTCAGAGGAGGTGCAGGGGCGGAGGGGAGCTCAGAGACAAAGGAAGGGGGCCCAGAGCTCGAGGCCGGCTTGCCGGTCTTAAATATTGAATCGGTTATGAAAACAAACAGACCCCTCAGAGGAACAGGACATAGTTGGGCAAAGCTGCTCCCCCCTGCTTGCCGGCCTGAGGCCAGCCGGGCTTTGCCTGGTCAGACGTTTCCTGACTGGGCAGCAGTGGCCAATGTCAGGGTCTACTTGAAGGGAGGCTGCAGAGGCCTGAGGGGGGGGACTACAGGGGGGTATTCACCTGCCACGGGGCTTGAGCTGGAGGGGGTCACAAAGGCACAGATGTGATCCCTTGCTGGACAGGGGGCTGAGGCCCAGAGCTGGGAGTGGTGTCACCCAAGGTCACAGGGAGTACTGGGACATCCAATGGAGACTGGGCATAGTCCAGATGCATGTGGGGGAGTAGTCATACTCAGGGTGACTGGGGGCCCTCTGGGAGACCCCTGTTAGGAACACATGAAGGTGACCCATTGACCTTCCAGGATAGTGAAAATGCGGGTCTGTGGAAGGGAAAATGGGGATAGTGAAAATGGGGACAGGGACTGCAATATGAAATGGGTGAGTGGGTTCTAAGCCTGACACCTACCATGCTGAGTCTTCCTAGGGGCCTCAAGAACCCACCCTTTTTTCCCCTTCATGGTCTTACTTTCTTCTGGAAGGCCCTCCCTTTCCTCATCTTGGGTAACATAAACTGATCTGTGCCCCAAAGAGAGTTCTCAAATGTCCCCTCCTACAATAAGACCCTTCTGGATTTCTCCACCTGACTGGTGGATGGTAGGTGCCCAGGACAGGGCACATAGCAGTCCCATTTTCCTTAGATTTAGCAAAGGAAGGGCTTGTTTGTCTCCTTAAGAGCAAACCTCTAGACTGGACCAAATCCATCAGACCAAACATTTGTTCATTTGTTCATTCAATAGACATTTAGTAAGCCCTGTGTATCAGACCCTGTGTCAAGTGTTGGGACACAGAAATAGACCCAATTCTCAGGGGCTCACAGCCTCCTGGGAAAACCATGTCACTCTATCCCTTTTCCTTTAGGGCTACAATGGAAAATTAGAGGATGCCTGAGGGACTGAGGCCATGCAGGTTGGGGATCTTACTCCTCTTTGAGAGTTGCGGCAGAGATGCCTTCTTGGAGGAGATCACTCCTGAGTGGGCTTCAAAGGATGAATAGAAGCTCATCTGTCATGTTTGAGGCATGTGTGAAGCATGCAGCAGGCACTTAAACATTGTTAGTCTGCCCTGGAAACTCTGCTGGTGCTCACCAGAACAGACACTGCACTGGCCAATGAGCTGCCCACCCATAGGGGTGAGGACATAGGACACACCATTGTGTTTCAGATCTGAGGCCAAAGGGCCTCCTACCCACCTGCCTCCACTGAGGACAAAACTCTACCAGACAGGGAGTGGAGGGGCTCCATGCTCATAGGACTTGCTCACCACCTCCCTTTAGAGGCCCACTAGGCTTCTCAACACATCCAAACCCCCAACTTCCCCACCCTCAAAACCTGCTCTGCCCCAGACTCCCCTAATGGAATCTAGGGGATACCACTCTGCTCTTCCATCTCAGAGGCCAAACACCTGGTGTTGTCTTTGATGCTAATTTTACTTGTCCATCCCCCCTCCCCAGTCCATTCGGAAATCCTGCTGGTTCTGCCTTTGGAATATATCCTGAATCCGAAGGCTTCTCAGCTTCCCCATTGCTCCCACCCTGGACAGGCCACCGTGGACCCTGGCCTAGAGGATTGCAGGATCTGAGGGATCCGGGTGTGATGATCACAGCTCTTCTGCCAGCACCCCCCCACCGCCCCGCTTTGAATAAAGGCGGGTGATCTGCCTTATTCGCCTTGACCTCTCTCCTCACTCCCTTTGATCCAGCCACATAGATCGCCTTGCTGTTCCAGTGATGTGTCCGCACCATTCTACCACAGGGCCTTTGCACCTGGGCTGCCTGTGATGCCCCCCTCCTCCCTTGCCCAGTTGCCCTGCTCTCCCTGCAGATCTCAGCTTCCAAGCTGCTCGGGGCAGGAGCTGCCCTGGACTCTCTGACAAAGTGGGTTCTCCCATGCTGGGGGCCTACAGCTCCTGGGTTGCTCCTTGCCAGCTGTAGGCATGGGCTATTCACACTTTGTGATTTCATTTGTCTTCTGTTCCCACTAGGAGATGAGTCTCCAGAGCATGGGGACCCTGACCTGGGTTTGGTTCATTGTTATCCCTGCAGCTAGGGTGATAGCCATCCTCACTCATCAAAACTGATGGCCTCCAGGAAAAGGGCCCTGGAGACTCCCCTCTTGGCTCAGCATTAGCCTTGAGAAGCTGAAGTGTGGGAAAGTCAGGGGGAGGGCACCCAGCTGGCATGGGATCTTCACACTATTTTAACAGCCGGTGAAGCTGAGTTAGTGCACTTGGTGCATGTGCATGGGAGGTGCTCAGGAAGCCAGGAAGTCAGGCCGGGTGCACACAGCACCAAGTCATCCTGGCCAGCCCTTTCTGGGACTGTGCCTGGGGGTTCCACTGGGAAGAAGGCCCAGCACCTCTTTATACTATCATCCCATCATTTAACAAGCTGGTATTAACTGAGCACCTCCTATGTTCTAGCCATTGCCTGATTGTCAAGGGCTCCTAGCCTTTCTTTTGCACCCTCAGCCCTCAGCCTCACTGGGCATCCAGGAGGAAGTTCCTGGTCCCAAAACTTCCTTCCAAGCAGCAGACCCCGACCCAGAGACCCAGACCAACTCCCTGGTGCCACACAGTTAAAGTCAGGTTGGGGCATGGCCCTCCCCTGCCCCTCCAGCTCCAATCACACAACCAGAGATCCATCTGTTTCCATCACGTACGGATGCAGAAGAAGGTGGCAGCCGACAAGGAAAAAGTCCTTACCAGGAACCCCTTCAGCCAGTGGTGGGACTTTGGACTTCCAACCCCAGAACTGTGAGAAATCATGTATTTCTTAAACTGCCATCTGTGGTAATTTGTTATAACAGTTGAGGATTTTGGAGAAGGACGGGAAGAGGATGGGAACAGCTCCGATGTGCAGCTGTGCACACCTGGCCACAGGTGGGAGTGTGAAGGATGGAAGGGTTGGTTTCCCAGCATGTGACCTATTTGGGCATACAGGCCCGTGCACAGAAGATTCTGTGATTGACTCAGTGTTGTGGCCATTTTGAACTTCCCAATACTTGCACCTTTGAACTTGATTTTGGAAGCAAAATCTGATAGGATACAGGAGACCTCAGGCGATAGAGGATATGTGTAGGACATGTGCCTGCCTGTTCTACAGAGTGCTCACCATGCCTCTGAGCACAGGGTTCGGTGACTTAGGATGTGATGAGACTCCGGCAGATGTGTGGTTGGGCAGGGGCATTGATGGCACCTTCCATTCTGATGAGAACTTGCTTCCAGTGAAGAAGGAAGGCAATGGCATCCTAAGAAAAAACCACCAGGACCCAATCACATCTTTTTCTTTGGCTACTTTGACTCCCTGTGTTAGTCAACCCGTCACAGTGAGATTGATGGCAAGGAAAGAAAGGGAAAGGCTGAAACCCATGTTCCTTTCTTTTCTCAGTAAGCTGAGGGTCAGGACTGTTGGCAGAATGTACACATCAAGAAGTGAAATAAAAGTCGTTGAGCTAGTTTCATGTGGCATTTCCACTGGTCTGGTAAGAAGGAAAAACAGATGATACATGAGCAAGGAAAGAGGAACTGGGTCATTTGGTGATTCTGCATACAAGTTAAACATCTCTATATTTGCATTTAAGACTGACATTGCACAATATAAAGGTGAACAGTAAAAGTCATGCTAGTAGTTTACATTTTTAGTTTTATTTTTACTTAGAATGACATTAAATAGCAAATAAAAAACAATAAGATGTCAAGACTATTCGATGGGGAAAGGGCAGACTTTCAATAAATGGTGCTGAGAAAACTGTATATTCACATGCAAAAGAAGTTGGGCCCTTACCTCACACCATATATAGAAATTACCTCAAAATGGATCCGAGGCTTAAACATAACAGTGAAACTATAAAAATCTTAGGAGAAAACATAGGGGAAAACCAAAAGCACGTGCAAAAAAAGAAAAAAGACGATTTGGAATTCATCAAAATTAAAAAGTTCTGTATGTGAAAAGAGACATTAAGTGGAGTGGTAGCACAAAAAATAGTAGGAGAAAATATTTGCAAATCATATATCTGATAAGAGGTTAATATCCAGAATATATAAAGAACTACAGTTCAGCAACAACAAAACCAATCCAATTCAAAAGTGGGCAAAGAACTTGAATATATACAAATGGCCAATAATCACCCGAAACGATGCTCAACATCACTAATCACTAGGGAAATCAAAATCACATGATACCATCTTGCACCCATGCAGATGGCTGTTATAAAAAACAAAACCAAACAGAAAATAACACATGTTGGTGAGGACCTGGAGAAATTGGAATCCTTGCTGGTGGGAATGTAAAATGGTGCAGCTGTGCTGGAAAATGGTCTGGCTCTTCCTCAAAAAAATTAAACATAGAATTACCATATGATTCAGCAACTCCATTTCTGGGTAGAAATCAAAAGACTTGAAAGCAGGGGTTCAAACAGATATGTGCACCCATGTTCACTAAGGCGTGATTCTCAGTCACAATGGCCAGATGGATGGAGATGCAAAACTCGTCCATTCACACGGTCTAAAAGGAAGGGAATTCTGACACCTGCCACAGCACGGATAAACCTGGAGGACATTATGCTGCGTGAAATAAATCAGTCCCCTAAAGGACAAACACCATTTGATTCTACTCATCTGAGGCCCCTGATGAGACAGACACACAGAGACAGAGAATAGAGGGTGGAGGCCAAACAGGGGGGGAGAGTTAGTGTTTAATGGGAACAGAACTTCAATTTGGGAAGGTGGAAAAGTTCTGGAGATGGACGGTGGCGATGATTGCACTATCAGCCAGAACTGTCTCCCCTAAATAAACCCCATCTCCATTCAACCCAATTCTGGCCCCATATCCCACCCTAGAAATGGACCGCTCTAAGCTATTTCCTGTTACTGTGGATTTCCATGTGATATGCATATACATTGTTATATGTCATATACATTCCATGTCACATACAATGTGTGTTTGGTGTTGGCTTCTCTCATGGAGTATAATGTGTTCATCTCTCTTGCAGCACATGTCTCAGCTTCATTCCTTTTAATGGCGGAGTAATATTCCACATTGTACATATACTACATCCTGTTTATCCTTTCATTAACTGATGGGTATTTTAGTTGTTTCCCCATTTTGTTTATTGTGACTGTCATAAATGTTAACATACAAGTTTTTGTGTGGCCATATGGTCTCATTTCACGGAGGAGTAGACTTGCTGGGTCATATAATTCTGCTAGACTGTATTCCACGGCTGCTGTATCATTTTACATTCCTGCTAGCAATGTATGGGGGTTCTACTTTCTCCATATTCTCATCCACACTTATTTTTTTCTTTTAGCTTTCTTAGTGATAGGTGAAGTGGTTTCTCATTGTGGTTTTGATTTGCTTTTCTTGGCTCCTTTAACTGGTGACTGGTGTCTCCATTCAAGGTCATTAGTGAACCAAACTAGCCTTGGCTAGATGTTACCAAATGAAAATGTCTGTTCAACTTTATATTTTTGTTTGAATTGTACACATATATATTTGTGTATATTTTTGTAAGCCCTCATCGATATGGAAAGGCCCCTAAGGAAGATAGTCCATTATTTACTAAATGGTAGGCAGCTGTGAAGTCTCAGCTGCTCCAGGATGCAGTGTTTGCCAACTCATCATCAGAATCACCTGGGGTGCTTGTTATACCTGCAGATTGGTGTATGCTTTTATAGGTCTGGAAAGCTTCTAGAAGGACTCACAGGAAACTATTGACTTTGTGAGAGGGGATTTGGGTGGCTGGGGACAGAATGAGAGGAAATATTCCCCCTGAAAATCATTTTCTACTTAAAAAAGCTGAATAAACATTATGAAAGTATAGCCTACCATCCTGGAAAGCATCTGCATTCTTGGTGTATAGCTTAATGGGTCCATCATAACAAGCCCTGTTCTTAAACTCTCTACATGGAAGTTCAGTGTGTTCTCCCCTGGTCAGACATCTTTTATTCAACATTATATTTGTGAGATTCAGCCCCAGGGGTATCTCCACTCAGGTGCTTTTTCAGTGCTGTATAGTATTCCATTGTGTGAATATACCACCGTTTATTTATCTATCTTCTTGTTGATGGATGCTTGGCTATTTCCAGCCTCAACTTATTATGCAAAACTCATAATAATAATTTGCCTCTTCTGGGTGCACACTCAAAAACTTTTCTGCTTTTAAAATCTTAACCTTTGTGAATACATTAGCTATTTAGCAAATAAATAGACTGAAAAATATTATGTCCTTTGGGAGTGGAGTTTCAGATTCCTTAGGTCTGGGGGTGGGTCCAGGAAGGGACTTCTGTGGTCTGGGATGGTCTGTGAAGCCAGTTTCTGATGGTCTGGTGGAAGCAGTGGCCCCAAATGCAGCATGTGGAAGGGGACCAGAAGCCTTTGACTGGACTTGCCCAGCCCTCTCTTGTCACACCCACCAAAGGTGGGTTCTCTGGCAGCCAACACTCCTGAGTAGAACTATATTTGGGTCTGGCCCCAGAGGCAGGTGGGAAGAGGAGGGTCCTTTTCATGGGCCATGTGCCTCCTGGCAGGCCCACAGACTGGTGCTAATCTGCAGGGCGACCAACCATCTGGGATTCTTTGCCTTCTTCCCAGGGCTTGGTGGGATCTGCCCACAGTTTGGAGAGGAGCACTTTTCTTCCATTAATCGGATTCTTAGAGCGCTTGTTGGAAACGGTCTCTTTAGCACTTCATTAAACACTTTAGTTTAATAACAACCTCGGGGGATTCCCACCCGAAGCCATGTGGGCGGGAGCAAACAGCTGCATCAATTAACCCGGCTCTCTCCGGGGTGCACTCAGGAGGCAAGCGCCCCTTGGAAAGTGCACGTCCTGCAATTAGACTCCAAACACAGCAGTTGATCACCCTGCTATTGGTGTCCCCATCGATTGGACCGGCCAGCTCTGGCTGCCATAAACAGCCTTCTTATCCTCATTAATAAATTAAGCCATGCTTATAACTGTTTTCTTCGAGGAGGTATGAAGAAGGATGCAACCGAGGCAGACCCATCCTGGCAGGATGCCGGTGCTGAAACAGGTCCCTTCCCACTCCATCTCTGTCCCTGCCCTTCTCTCATGGGGGAGTCTCCTGATGACCCTGGCTCATTCCCATCTTCCACACTATGGGTGGCAGGGCTGGGCAGGCCTTGTAAGGCTCTTTGGGGCCTGGTTACATCCCTTCCCTGGTCTCTCCTTCATCCGTTGTCTTCACCTTCAAGCATCTCTATCCTGGCACCTGCCTGCTCCATTCTCTCACAACTAGATACCCCACCTGGAGAGAAAAGAAGAGGCCATGGGGGGACAGATGGGGCTGGATTCCAGCTCCACTCCTCCCTGACTGTGTGACCTTGGGAAAGTCCCTTGTGGCAAAGGCCCCCCATGACCTCCTCCCCTGGAGTGTGGGCGGGAATGTGACTTGATCCTAAACAACAGGATATGCGACGGGTGAGGGTGCCCTGCCCCGGTTAGGTTACATCACGCTAGACTCCATCTTGCTGGCAGACTGGCTGGAGAGACTTTCTCCCTTGTGAGCAGCCACAATGTGAGAAGGCCACGTGGCAGGGAACTGTAGTCAACCCCTGGGACCTGGGAGCAGTCTCCAGCCAAGAAGCAAGGCCTCAGCCTGCACCAGTAAGGAGAGGCATGCTGCCATCAACTGGGGTGAGCCTGAAGGAGGTCCTTCCCAGTCGAGCCTGCAGATGAGGACACAGCTCAGAATCAAGCTCACATTCAGTGAGAGCCTGAATGGAGCACTCCGCTAGGGCATGACCAGGTTCCTGGCCCACAGGAACTGGGGGATCATGAACATGTGTCTTTTCCAGCTGCCAAGTTGTGGTTGTATGCTCTGCAGCAATAGAAAATGAAAACACTCCTGTCGCTCCAGGGCAGTTCCCTCTTCCCTCTCACCTGTCAAATATTGCTAGAAGGGAAACTTATAGGCCTGTGCCTGCTCTTTAGTACTCCCTTCCCAGACCCAGATCAAATATCCCCCTCCTGGGGGACATCTCCCCAGTCATCCCCAACTTAGGGAGAGTCAGTGTTCCTTGAGGACAGGGCCAGCCTGGACCACCGCTGCCTCTCTGGGGCCCAGCACGGGACTGGCAGAGCAGGTCTGGGAGGTGACTGTTAGGGGGCTCCAGGCTTGGCTCCGAACTCCTGTCCTGCAGTCCCAACTCTTCTCCTGCAAACAGCAGGGTGGGAGAGCAGAGCTCCTGAACATGGAGCCCAGGCAGCTCTCTGTATGGCCCACTCTGCTCCGGCCTTCAGGCTACCCACCCCCCATCCATTGCTGGCCCTTTTGTGCCCCAGGTTTTCCTGCAGGTCATGGAGGATGTTGAGGTAGCCCAGGTCCACCCTGGTTGCTGCCTTCTGGCCCCTCCTGTGTTGGGGCATGCTTATTTACTGCTCCATCACCTTCTCTTGGGTCCCCCCAAGTGCTTTGTCCAGGGGTGGACGGCAGTCCTGCCCAGAAGACTACAAGCCCAGGCAGGTAGTGGCACTTGGCCCAGACGCTGAGGTGGGAATGATCATGCTGAGGACTCACACTGGGCGCCAGACATCTGCTCCCAGCACACAATAGGGCTGACCAGCCCTGGTGCCCACCTTGGGCAACTTCTCCTAAGTCATCTCCTTTGTCCCCATGTTGCAGGGTCTGCCTACCTCCCCCCAAATAATCACATATGCCCCTGAATTCATGCTCCAAATGCTTGGACTCAGGAAGAGGGCACAGATTTCCTTCCTTCCCGTCTTGATCCAGTGGTACCAAAGCTCAGAGAAGGTGGTGTTATGCTCTTGGACTGGGGCCATCTTCTCTGCATCTGGGCTCTTTGCACAACCAAGGGCCTGTCGAGGTGGCTGGGTTTTTCTCTAAACGCCAGAGCAGTGTGTCTGCAAGGGGAACGTGACATCTGGAGGCTGGACGGAGTGGTTGGCGGCATTAACAAGACTACAAAAATGGCAGGGAGGCTGCTGCGCCCCTTTAGTCCCAGCTCTGCCTCCTTGGGCTCCTGATAATAGGTCACATATACCTGCCCCAGGAGGATCAAAGCAGAGTGTACCCTCCTCAGCCCAGTGGCAGGGCTTACATGACCCTCTTCTGGCCTCAGTGGGTGCATTAAGAACATGGAGAGTTTAACTGACAGGGACTTAGTGGGGACTGTGTGTGTGGCCTCCTGTTGCTTTTGTCATTTCTCTGTCCCCCTCAACTCCACATGATCTTGGGAAATCATGGAGACTCCAGGAGAGAAAGAACTTGGACCTTGTACCTGCTGGGCACCCCCACCTTGCTCTGGAGTGTCCAGAGTGGCACACAGCTGGCTGGATGGCACATTTGTTGGGGCACCAGGCTGCTCACAGTCCCTAACCCCTGATACTGGCTGTAGTGGGGCATCCTGGCTTGTCCCCTATGGGAGGCATGGTTGGTGTACCTGGTGATGCTGGCACCGTAGAGGGTGAGGGTGGGAGCGAACAAACAGCAGCCATTCTGCCAGCGCCAGAAAGGAAATAAGGCCCCAGCATCTGTTTATGTTCCCTCCAGGGCTCACCACTCCCAGGATCTGCAGGTCACATTGGGGACTCTACACCTGGCCCATTGTCGGCACCCACACAGTGGAACCCTGGGGAGAGAACCTGGCTATGGCAGCTAGTCTCCCAGATGCTTCTAGGGAGCCTGCCCCTGACTTTACATCTCGGGGCAGCCCCTCCCAGGATGAATCTGGGCTAGCCCCAAGGCTGGCAGGGTCCAAGGGAAGTGCTGGTATGCAACTCCTGACACAGGCTACCAAGGACACTGTAGCTTCTGCCTTGGTTCTGGGTAGCTTGTTCTGGAAAAATGGACTGCCATGGTGTGAGGACACTCGAGCCCTGCAGGGGATGAGCTGAGACCCCAGATGAGAGCTGGCACTAACTTCTGAGTCACTGGCCAGTGGATCCTCCTACCCAGCGTGGTCACAGCCCCTGCTGACTCCTCACTGCAGCCACATGAGACCCTGGGCTAGAAACGCCTAACCTAATTTCCCGACCCACAGAAAGCTTCAGCAACCATCAACCTTTACTACTGTTTCAAGCCACGAAGTTTGGGAGCTCTTTGTTCTGTGGCAGATAACTACACACCAACACTGACTTTGCCTAATAATGCCCATCCCAGCCTCCAGCAATGCTTCCAAGTTAGCAGTAGGGATTTTTTTTAAGAGTTGAGGAAAACTTAGGCTCAGAGAAGTTAAGTGGCTTTGCTGAAGACACACAGCAGGGCCAAGATTTGAACTCTCATGGACCTGTCCCCCTCCCTCACCCTCTCCCATCTGTGGTCCCAGGGGACTCAGGGCCACTAGCTGGAATTTCATTGTCCCCTAATAGGCTCGAGTGGAGGAAAATTTCAATCCAATAATACAAAACTGCAATAACCGTTATAATTAATTTATACAAAAGATGTTATAAAATTACACTCTGTGCATTCCAATCTCATTCATGAGGTGCGCCCGCTTCCCAGTTAAGCTACGGGGCCTCATGAAGACAGACGGGGAAGAGGTATTTCAATATTTCTTATAATTTTATATTCTCTCTAATATCTCTCATGCTAATTTCATTATGCAATACAGTCGGCACGGTGATGTAATTATTGAAAAGTAATTTTGCAATAAATGGATTTAAATGTGTTGGAGTCCGTTGTAAATTCAATCTCATGGTGAGGTTGGCGGGTACAGGCAGGAGGCAGCGAGGGGGCCGGGCCCTGGGTGGAATCAGAGAAGTCCTGCATGGCCCCAGCTGGGAATCTCCTTACACCTGCTAGTGACAAGCAGAGTGCTGAAAACCCCAAAGCGGGCCACTCCCGTCCCGCCCATGGCCACGGCCCACCTGGGCCCAAGCTGCCCCATGACACCGGAGATCCTCTCTGTGATCCCTCCCCTGTCCCTCCCAAGAAGCCTCACACAGCAGCTGGTTGGCCCCAGGTCATAACCTCCACCCCTTGCTGAAGACCGCAAAATAAAATCTAGACCCCTGTCTCACTGATTTTCTCTCCCTCCCTTCCCAAATATGCATTCTACCCAGCTCTGATCCATTCTGACTCATGTACCACTGCACCCTTGAGTCCCCTTCCAACCTGCCCCAGGGCCTTTGCACAGACTGCTTCCTCTGCAAGGAAATCTCACCTCAAAAGTTTCCGTGTTTGGCTCTTCTCAAATGCTCTCTTCTCTGGGTACCTCACTGGCCGAGAGAGCTCATTTCCAGTCACTGGGACAATATACTCCGAGGTGCCCCTAGCACTTCATACATTAGATAAATGAGGACCAGTAAGGAGGCAGCTGAGCTGGTGGCAGGGGCAGGGAGCTAAGCCTTAAAGCAGGAGGGGCCTGGAAGTGGGTGAGAGAGGGCATACCAGGCAGAGGAAGGAGAGACATCAACGTCAAAGTCCTGGTCTGTGGGGAGGAAGGTGAAAGCAATCTTTGACTTGGCCCCTTCCTCCTCCAGGGAGCCCTCCTTGACTGATCACACTGAATGGCCTTATTGCTTGTCTTCCACAGCCAGATGCTAGGAAAGGGATTCTTAGCAGAGATGCCCCCAGGTCAAAGGGGACAGAGTGAAGGTTATCTGGTGCACGATGGGATTGCTGAATGCAGAGCCAGGGAACTCCCACTGCCTTCTATGGGTCTGGTGTCCTTGGCTACAAGATGGGAACAAAAGGACACCCTGGAGAAGAGTGAAGCTTGGTGTGCATACAGAAGGTGCTCAATCTAAGTCCTGTTTACCCCATGAGAGAGAAGGGGAGGACATGTCCCAGCACACCCATGAGGAATAGGCCCTCCACAAACTCATGTTGATGGAGCAAGTTTCAACCTACTAGACATGCTACATCCTGGACACCTTTCCTCAGAGATCTGTTTCCCCCTGGGCTGGAGTTGTAGGCCGTAGGAAGTCTCCTGAGGAATCACTGGGGCCAAGCACAGGGCCGGGAGTTCCTGGGTTCCACTGTAGCCGAAAGCAGCCATGACATCCTATTTGCATGCATTCAGTGCTGTGGGCACTGACAAGATGGGCCTCTGCAGTTACCTGAACTCACACAGGTGAGAACACATTTGTTTACCCATCTACCCATCTGCCCACCCACCCGTCCCCTTGTCCATCTCTTCGGTCACCCAGTCATCCACCTCCACAGGCGCGCTCTGGGAAGCGAGGTGGTGGGGAAGGGCTCCCCCTGCCCCTCCCCATCACTTCTGGAAATTTCCTTGCCCAGGCTGGCACCATAGCCTTCTCTGCCACAGGCCAAACCAAATCTGCAATTTGTTCTTGGGCGATGTGTAAATTGGCACCTCATTGATTATTAATGAAGTGCTAATTGCTCTTTGCAACCAATTTTGATGCAAATGCAGCTGGGACTGTTTGTACAATTTGCAGATTGGGATTTTATGGTTCCTGGGACTTAGGGCACTGATGGGGATGAGACACAGGGCACTTTACAGTTCGCAGGCCGCATGACCCCGCCCTAAGTCAGATGATGGCAGAGTTGGGGAGCGAATACCATCCTGAATCACAGGCGGGAAGGCTGAGGGCCGTGTGGAAATCATCTTTTGCCCTATTGCTGACTGGGCCCACTGACGGGGCCTTGAGTGCTGGGCCTGGGTGCCGTCGGATCCCTCGGGTGATGATGCCCTGTGGCTGGCTGAGGGCACCCATCATCAGGTCACCTCTGGATTCCAGTGAGAACCCTTAACTTGTCAGGCCGGGGAAAAAGTGAGCATCTCGCCTGCCCTTGGTGATAGGACAGGAGGCCTGGCTCCTCCCCGGGCCAGTCTGCATGAGGTATGATGCAGTGGAAACACGGGGGCTCTGAGAAAGAACGGGATGCTGTCACCCTGGTTGCACCAGGCGGTTGCTTGGCAACGGATCTCAGGGCCATCCCAGCAGCGAGAGGGCAGCTCTGGGGAGCAGCTCTCTGGGTGCGGTTCAGGGAAGCATCATCCAGTGAAGACTTTGGAGGCTGAGAGAGAAGGTTCCAAAGAGCAGGAAGAGTGGTTGTGGCAGGGCGGCCACAGGACCCCGGAGTCCCCCTCCGGGCAGGTGTCTAAGTCTCCGCTGTTGTACCAGTGTTTGGGCCTGGAGCCTGGGATGGCACATCCCCTCCTACTGGGAGCCCGCTGCTGTTCTCTAGCCCTGAGGGGAGGTCTGAGCACGGGTGGGAGATTGGAGCCGAGAGCAGGAGACTGAGGGTGGAAAGTCCGATTCTGCGGCTTCAGGTCCCTGAGGCCCGGTGGCGAGCCTGGGTGGGAAGCGGGCTCTTCCCGTCTGCCGCAGCCTGGCTTGGGAGGTCTCGGAGGGCCTGTGCCTCCCTTTCCCACTCACCCCTGCCTCAGCTGTGCTCCAGGCAGTGGGGCAGGCGGAGGGCATGGTGGGCAGTGCCCAGGGCCCTGGAGTGTGGTAGGAAAGTCTCTCGTGGGGTACACATCCCTAGGGAGGCAAGGACAGCCTGTGCATGCCCTGGGGTACACCCCACTCACTCAGACCCCTCCCATGAGTTGAGCCAGGAAAGAGCCCACCCACCCTGCCACATAAACCGACAAGTAAGGCCACACAGTTTAATGTCAACAAAGAGTTTGCCAGAAGGACACACACACCCCAATCAGCACTGCAGCCAAGTGTGGAGGAAGGGCTGGGGGCTGGGGAACGGGAGCAGACGGGCCCCCACGAGGCTTGGCCAGGTTCCCAGGGTGGAGAGGGACAGGTGGGTCTGGGCTGGAGCCAAGCTCACCTTCCACCTCCTCCCAGGGGTCTAGGATGTCCCGTCCCCTGTCTGAGCCTCAGTTTCCCTGTCTGCAAGGGGACCCCTGTGTGCAGAGTGACTGGGAGACAGTCTAAGATGGTACGTGAGCACCTGGTGCATGTGAGCAGGGGACCCGCTGATTATGGAGGAAATGGAGGGACAGGGATTTAGTGGGAACCTATCTTTATTGGGTTTTAGTGACGAACATGGGCAGGGGTGGGGGAGACCGAAAGAGACATACACATACAGAGACAGAGAGACAAAGACAGAGACACAGAGAGGAGAGAAATACATTCAGAGGAAGAGAGAGACAGAGAGACAGAGAGAGAGAGCGAGCGGAGTAGGGATGAGACACAGAGACAGAGACAGAGAGACAGAAGAGATAGAGGAGGAAGAAGACAAAAAGGGAGAGACAGAGAAACAGAATAGGAGACTGGGTGTGGAGGTGGGGAGAGAGAGAGATAAACAGAGAAAGAGACTCGCACAGCACTGGGACAGAGCCTGAAGGGTCTCTGCACCTCTGCGTGCCAACTGCTTGGGCTCAGCTGTTCTTAGAACATGTGCTTTGTCACACAGCCAGCCTCCTTGGACCTCTACCGAGGCAGGGGTCGGCTGGACACTGGGGGCAGGACGGTGGCCAGGCAGGGGCACACACCCAGCCTGGAGACCATCTAGCCCAATATTGAGAGTACCCAAGACTAGCACATGATGAGCAGACATCAAAGAACTAAACAAAGACAGGGGGTGTGTTGCTGGGTTCCTCTGGGCCTTGGGCTTCAGTGTGGCCCAGCCTGGCACTGGGGGCCTTCAAGAGCACCTCCATCCAGTTCACCCCAGAGGGACCTGGTCAGCCATAGGCTATAGGTGACTGAGAATGGGGTGGTGGAGGGGGGTTGTGGGGGGATGGTGGATGCTGTGAGGGGGAGTTGGAGGGGAGGGCTTAGCAACCCTTCAGGTCACCTGGCCAGTGGCTCATATCTGCAGAGGATCTGGGGAACACCTCAAAGATGCTTTTCTGAAGAGGGACTTCAAGCCAAGCCCTCCTTGTCACCCCATCTGGAAGGAAATACACCTTTTCCACCAGCAATGAGCTTGCTGTTTTAGAATGCCTTGTAAGTGGAATCCCACATCCTCACATTCGCTCAACGCCAGTCAGGTGTGTGGGGCGCATCCACATGGGCTGTGCTTTTCGCCTCCCGCCACTGGCAGTGAGGTGGGGCCCTGTGGACAGTGCCACTAGGCACGGTCCTGGCCGTGTCTCAGGGACTGATGCTCCGGGAATGGCTGTTGGCGGGTGAAGGCCTGTTCCTTCTGCTCTTCCCCTCTGGCCAAAGGGTGGCGTCCCCTGTGATCCGAAGCTCCCGGCCGGATGAACAGAGCTCTGAGGGGGCTTCTCGGGCTGCCAGGGTGTCCCGCCTCACACCCCTTCCGTCTGCTCTAAACTTGGCATGTCTGGGTGCTGGTGTTTGCCGATGTCTCCCCTTCCCTTTATCTTCAGCCTCCTTGGTTATTAATTTGGGGATCAGAAAAAAATTTTGTTGATAGTTTTGGGGCATGGGGATGAGGGGTAGAAAGAAGGAGAAATGGGAGCAGTAGGGGCAGGACGTGGGGGAGGAGGGTTCTGGGGCTCTACCTTTTTGGGATTTCACCGAATCCTCAGGATACACCTTGTTGATCACTGGGGTGGAGCTGGAGGTGGAGCTGTTTTGGGATCTTTGGGGTGCTCCAAGTCTAGGATCTGTACAGCCACCCCTCCGCTTCCTGGGGGGGTGTGGCATCTGGGGCTATGGCCAACTAGAGCCTCAGGGCACAGCAGATGCCCGGGGGAGGTGGCACAGAGAGGAGAAAACTCCTCGGTATGAGGGAGAGCAGAAGCAACAAAGACCCACACTCAGGCCTTCGAAGGTGGCTTTGGAGCCCCTCCTTCCCGAACCCCTCTCACTCACCTGTGCAGGCTGCCCCTCTCTTCCTGCACCTCTTCCCCGCTCATCTGCCCCCCCCACCCCAGTCCTCTTAGTATCCCTCCCAGAGTGCCCTGGCTTCTCTCCCCCGCCTCTCTCCCTCCCACTTCTCCCCTTCACACAGCCCAGTACAGTCTCAGCCCTGCCACAGGGAGGTTTTGAGAGGTGGGAAGGGGAGTCCTTAAGATTAAAACCTTGCGGGGAGGAGAGGCGGTGGTGAGTGGGGGACTAGTGTGTTTTAAATACAATGCATACAAAAAAATGGAATAAATATTTAATTTTATTTTATTAAATACCAAATTGGTGATGGCTGACACTTTATTAAAGTGTCAAAGTGAGTGTTCGTACACTCTAATTACTTATTCTAACAAGGCGGGGCGGCGGGGTGCAGTGGCTGTCTGGGTGTGCGGGAGGCACAGCGAGGGGAGCTCGCCCTGTTAAGTCACACCTATTAAACTATTATTTGCACCTAGAGGCATCTCATTAATACCTCCACTAGAGCCTTCGCACTGCCTCTGCAGGCTGACCCCAGGCTCCCAGGGAAGAGGAGGCCTGGATTCCGCCCCTGGCGCAGCCTCCAGACCAGCAAACATATAAAATTAATAATGGCTCTCCACCTAATTGAATTTCTGACAAATGGAGAGCCTGCTGCCCAGGCTTGGAGTCCTGGGGTTCTGGGGATGGTCCCCTGCCCCCCACTGTGGGCTCCCCTGTAGGGAGGGACAGCTCTCCTGATAGGGCTGCCCCAACACCTTCTGGTTCTTTCCGGACAGGGCTGTTTAAAGATGCTTCTGCTTCCATATGTGCTACCTCTGGGGAGTAGTCTGTCCCTGCAGGTCCTGGTCAGCCTGTCTTGGGAGAGCTCAAGGTTGTGCTGGCACACCTGGTCGTGTGAACCCAGATAGGCTGGTGCTGCTCTGGGGGGCTAGAGAAGTAAGAAGGGACATGCTTTCTGAGGCTCAGTTTTCCCCTCCACCCCAATCCTGGACTTAGGTAGGAAGCCCCCACCACTCAGATCCACTTTTATCCAGGGCCTTCCTTCTCCTTCCTCCTCCTCAGTCCTGTGCTGCCTCCAGACCCATTGACTGCACACCTTTTCCTTTCTCTCCTGCCCCCTCTACCTACCAGGGGCAACAAATTAAAGCTACGCTCACTCTCCCCTCCACCTTTCGCGCTTTGGTCACCAAAACCTCCATGAAGACTACAGACAGTGTTCGACATTTCCAGAAGAGAATCTCACTGCTTGCTATCTGTTTACTTACCTGGCTACCTGCCTACCTGTCATCTATCACCCTCTGTTGGTCTACCTATCATCTACCGACCTACCTACCTACTTATCAACTACCATCTCTCTCTCTCTGATTATAAGAGTACACATTCATTGTAAAAATTAGAAAATTCCAGAAAGTATGCAAGGGAAAACAAATTTTCACCCGTAGACCCATATTCCAAAATAGTCCTGTGCCATTTAGCTGTAGCAACACAACGCACCTCTGACAACGTGTGGCTTCCTGAGTCACTGAGGTAAGAAGGATTCTGAGATCTAATCCAGGTATGAGAGAAGAATAATGGTCCCTGAGATGTCTCTGATATAATCTCCAGAGCCTGTGAATAGGCTGCCTTACATGGCCAAACAAACTTGACAGCTGCAATTAAGTTTAGGCTGTTGAGATTATTCAGGGGAGCCTGATATAGCATCAGGGTCCTTATAGTAAGAGACAGGTGTTGAGAGAAGCAAGAAGTGAGTTGTTGACTTTGCAAATGGAGGATGGGTCCACAAGCTAAGGAATATGGGCAACCCATATAAACTGGAAGAGGCAAGGACACAGATTCTCCCCCAGAGCTTCCAGGAGGAATATACCCCTACAGATTCATTTTGGACCTGTGCCCTCCAGAACCATAAGTAAGTAAATTTGTCTTGTTTTCAGTTATTAAGTTTGGGGTAATTTGTTATAGCAGCAATAGGGAGGCTGTGATCAGTCATCAATTTCTGTTATGACCTTTGGATGGAAGGGAGTATGTTACCTGCATATTATCATCCTGCTTCCAGAGATTTCTAAGCACACAGTTCAGTGGCACTAAGTACTTCATGCTGTTGTGCAAACATCACCACTATCCAGAGAAGTTTCCATCTTTCCAAACTGAACTAATTAAACATCGCCACAGCCCCTTCCCCAGTCCCACTCACCCAGATGTGTGCATTTCTGACCCTTCCCCTGGCACAACCACTAACCAGCCCCCAGCAAAGCCACACCATTCACATCCCATCAGCTGTGTGGGCAGAGTAGCCATTTCCCCAACACTCAGCTTGTCATTTGAAAACATTTCCAAATTGACAGGCAACATTGGTGTTATTATGCCCTCTGTGTATACTTTGGTTATTTTAAAAAATCAGGGTTCTAAAGAATAAGGAGTAGGGAGCAGGAAGTCTCTACTGTCCCTTGGAGGGACAGATGCAGGGGAAGGTCCTGGCCCACTTCCGGCTGAGGAGGGAGCGTGTGCCCAGCACCTTGCCGTCTCTGACACAGCAGGCTGGCACACCAGCCTCTCCTCCTCTTGGATCCAGGGCCTCCTGAGGACCCCTGCTGCTCTGAGGGGCAGCCTGCGGAGCCTGGTGGGAGAGTGGGGCAGGGGTGGGAGGAATATAGTGTTCGGCTGCCCTGTGCATGCTGGGTCACTGGAATGTGGGGCTGCCTGGGGGTGAACTGGTAGGTGAATTTAGACCCTCATCCTGTCTCTAATGTACCCGCTTTCTGTCTTGCCTTCAGTTTCCTCTTTCATTTATCTAATAAAGATTCTGTGAATGCCCACCATGTGCGGGTGCCAGATACAGATGATGCCCCATGGAGTTCATTGTCCAGCCAGGGAGCAGGCCAAAGCCAGGTGAATGGTCCTGGACACCCGGTCAGGAACCACAGTGGGGGCGCCATTTACTATAGCCAGTATCTGGAACAGCCTAGGTGCCCGCTGGCAGAGGACTGGATAAAGAAGATGTGGTAGGTCTACACAGAGGGATACCACTCAGCTATCAGGGAGGAAAGATGAAATGTTACCATTACAGTAAAGTGGAAGGAACTCGAGGGGGACCATGTGAAGTGAAAGATAAAACCAGAAAGATAAAGACAGATATTAGGTGATTTCACATATATGAGTAACATAAGGAAACAAAGTGGATGAACTGACAAAGCGAAATAACTATAAATTAGAACCAAGTTTTCTAGGTTAAGAGGGAGCGGGGAAGGACGAGGGCCAAAAGGGTGTAAAGGATGGTGGTGGGGAAAAGAATAAAAAGAAATTACTTTTCAAAGTAAATAAATATATTAAATAAGATATCAATTGACAGATTCCTATATGCCACGGATAAAAGTGGATAAAAATGTAATATGATAAAGATGGCAACCCTTGCTGTGGTCTATGCAATCAGTGTAATTGCAATTAGAAACCAACAAGTTTAGTGGGCCAAACCTTAGAAAAGAAAACAAGAAGAGAAAGGAACCCCTATGGGTCAGTGCGGGTCGGTGCAGATGAACAAGATGATGGTACCATTAGGACAAAAATGTCCTCATCTAGCTACTGTCTTAGAGAGGAAGAAAGATCATCATTTTATAATTACATCAACTCTTGAAACCAACACCCCTCCCCAAGTGAAAACCGTAACCGTCAGCACAGTGAAGTCACTTAAAATGACCAAGTTCCACGGGAGTCAGCAATGACTAGGCAACAGAGAAGATTCTCGGCTCTCCTGAAGACAACTCACTTGAACTAGCCTTTCAGAGCCACCTCCCTCTTCAGAGTGTGTCAAACCAGAAGATTCCAAGGTCAGGGAAATAGATCGAGCAAGAGACCTGCTCTCCACCCTCCCCCATTTTTAGTTATTGTGGTAAAATACACATAACATAAAATTTATCATCGGGACCATTTTTAAGTGTCCAGTTCACTGGCCTCAAGCACATCACCACCTCCATCCGCAGAAGTCTTCATCTCCCCAAACTGAAACCCTGGCCCCATGAAACAACAGTGCCCTCCCCTGGCCCTGGCCCCCTTTGTCTCTGTGGTTCTGACCACTCCTCATCTGAGTGGAATCACGCAGCATTTGTTCTTTTGTGCCTGGCTTATTTCATAATGCCCTTGAGGTTCGTCCACATGTCAGAATTTCATTTCCTTTTAAGGCTGAATCATGTTCCATTGTGTGGATGGACCGCATTCTGGTCACCCTCTCATCCATCCGTGGACACTTGGGTTGCTTCCACTTTTTCACCATCATGAATACTGCTGCTGTGCACACTGGTGCACTGACATGTCTTGTGGATCCTGCTTTCAATTCTTCTGGGTATAGACCCAGAAGTGGAATTACTAGACCCTACGGGAATCCTGTATTTATTGTTTTGAGAAACTGCCACTGTTTTCCACAGGGAATGCATCATTTACATTCCCACCAGCGGTCCGTCAGGGTTCCCATTTCTCCACATTCTCACCAACACCTGCTGTTTTGGGGGTTTTGGTAGTAGCCATCCTAACGGGTGGGAGGTGGTATCTCAATTTTGATTAAGAGCACCTGGTTTATTTTTTAAATAAAATTGTATTGATTTACATAACTATATATATTTTGTGGGTGCATCTTCACCTATGTTTATAGATGCCTCACCTCATCCACCACAAAAAATTAGTCTTTTCCCCATATCTATTCGACCCCTATTCCCCTCCCTACCATCCTCCTTCTTTCCCCCCTCCGGGAACCACTATATTTTGCACAGTCTAAGAGTTTTTGCTGTGATTTGTTAGTTCATTTTCTTTATTTATAGTCCATATATGAGAGAAACCATCCTATAACTGCCTTTCACTTTCTGACTTATTTTGTGTAGCATAATGACCTCAAGTTCCGTCCACGTTGCCACAAAAGGCAAGATTTCATCTTTTGCTTTTATAGTTGAGTAGTATTCTGTTCATACATATATATACCACGATTTCTTTTGGCAGTCTCCACCATAGGCACTTTGGTTGTCTTAGCTAAAGTGAATGGTGCTGCTTTGAACATAGGAAGGCATATATCATCTCAAATTCATGTTTTTCTGTTCTTCAGATAAATACCTAGGGGAGGTATTGCTGGGTCACATTTGACATTTCCATTATTTATTTATTTATTATTTATGTGTACAAGCTGGGGTACAGGCCATAGGCGTGGGGTGGCGAGAGGGTTCACCAGAGACAGAGTGGGGAGCAGAAAAGGCAGATCGACGGAAATACACTGCTCAGAGGAGCAGCAGGCGAGGCAGGAGAGGTCTGCCGCGCCATTTGGGAATCTCCCTGGCTGGGTGTCGAACTCGTGTCACTGCTGCCGACAGCTCCACAGCACAGTGCTTAACTGCTGCCCCACCAGGGAGGCCCCTCCATTTTTTATTTTTAAGGGCTCTCTGCAGCATTTTCCATAGACACCAATTTACATTCCCACCGAGAGTGAACAAAAGTTCTTTTCTTTGTGCCCCCTCACTAACACCTGTTGCTTCTAATCTCTTTGATAGGGGCCATTCTCCCAGGTGTGAGTTGATATCTCATTGTGGTTTTGCTCTGCATTTCCCTAATAGATCAATTTGACCATTTTTCATTGGCTTGTTAGCTCTCTGTATATCTTTGGAGAAATACCTGTTCAAATCTACTGCTCATTTTTATTGCTTCATGTTGCTGCTGGTGAGCTGTACGAGTTCTTTCTCTGTTTGGGATCCTAAGCCCCAGTTGGATGCGTGTTGAACAAATGGCTTCTCCCAATTCCTTTGAATTTTTTGTGTCATTTCTTTTGCAGTATAGAAACTTTTTAGTTTGATGTAGTCCCATTTATTTACTTTTGCTTTTGTTTCCCTTGCCATTGGAGTTGAGTCTCCAAGGACTTCTCTGTGGTCTATGTCCAAAAGTGTTTTTGTCTATGTGCTTTATGGTTTTAGGTCTTACATCTTACATCTTAATCCACTCTGAGTTAATTTTTGTGTGTGTGGTGTTGAATAATGATCTAGTTATTTTCTTTTACATGTGAGTATCCAGGTTTCCCAGTATCATTTGTTGGAGAAAAGAACACCTGGTTCTTAGGGCTGGATCCTGGTTGTGTCCTGGCCACAAGTTGGGTGACTTGGGGTGTTGCTAGTTGACTTCTCAAAGCAAAACTGGGCCCTTTTCTTTTCTTCCTGGGCACCCATGAAATCACATTTTCCAGTCGCCTTTGCAGTTAGATGTAGCCACATAACCGAGTTGTGACCAAAGTAATGTGGGCAGAAGCGAAGTAAGTCACTTCTGGACTTGGCCCAGCCTATGAATGCTTCATCTCCCTTTAGTTCCTGGAGAGTCAGCAGGGCAGATCCAGTGGATCTAGTGGGGGTGGTAGGACGGAAGGATCCCATGTTTCTGAATTACCACCTGCAGTCTACTGCCAAATACCTACTTGGACCTTACATGAGCAAGTAATAAACTTTGATTTGAAGTCATTGACATTCAGTGGGGTTTATTGGTCACAGCAGCTTGTATTATTTATCCTAATACACAAGAGTGGCAGATACTATTTCACGGGGCCTCTGTAAAGACTCAGCAAGCTAATCCATGTGCAGCCCTTCACATAGTACAATGAGCACTAGATAAATGTTAGCATGTGGCTCTTCCATCCCGATCTGTCCCTACCTCTGACATTCACACATCCATGCTTGGAGATGCTTCTTAGGGACAACAAAGCCTTCAAATTTAAGGGCCTTTAGGTTACTAGTGACAGAAAACTTAATTCAAACTTGCTTAAGCAAAAGAAATAATCTATTATTTTACTTAAGTAAATATTCATGGGGTTTAGTTTCAGGGATGGCTCAATGCAGGAGTTCATATGATATTATCAGACCCAATCTCTTTTCATCTCTCAAACTGATGTTTTCTATGTTGGCATCTTTTTCAGTGCCAGTCCCCCAACCTCCCCCACCCTGTGACAAGATGGTTGCCCTGGTTCCAGCACAGATTTGGGTCTATGGCTTCACTTTCACCAATGATTCTCATCGGCTTGAATGGGATCACATGATGATCCCTAAACTCGTCATGTAATTTGGTTTGCCTCATGCCCTCATTTGGGTGTTAATAACACACCACCACATTGTCCTGGGCTGCCTGAGTTCTGATACATGGGAGACACCAAATCATTGCTGGTTCCTGCCTCCTCTGGTTTGGCCTTGAGTGGTTGGCACAGGCCTGTGGGTGCTTTCTTACTCCATGCCTCTTAGTCCCAAGGAGTGGCTCCAAAACCACCAACAGTCCTAGCACATAGTAGGTGCTCAATAAATGATTGTCAAGTCAATATCTGTGGTGTGGGTAGCCAGAGGTCAATGCTGGAAAGTGTGGGGTACAGATTGATGGGGGAAAGAATCTGCTCTAATTAAGAATGTGCTTTTTAATTTCTTTGAGATGCTTCCTCTGGAAGTAGTGAGCTCCCCATGAATGGAGACATCCAAGCAGAGGTCAATGTCACCTTTAAGGTCTTTTCTATGATTCCGGGATTCTGCACCTCCATAGCTATACAGGGTGGGTGGTAGTCGCTCTCGCCCAGCTCATGTGTAGCTAACTGGCTTAGCTGTGCCAGACCCCAAGATTAGGGAGTGGGGACTGCTTGAGCATTAGGGAGGAGGAATCCTTCCCCAGTCTTACAGAAATGTCCATCTCTGTTCTCAGATGTCCATATCAAGGCCTGGGGGAAAGGGTCCCGGCAGCCCTTTCCCAGGCTGCATAGTGGTCACCGACTGCAGTGGGCTGAGCTGTGGGCAGGTTTAGACAAAGACTGTTTGAAAACCCTTTGTGCAGATACCCCAGGGAAAAGCAGCTGAGCGTCTCCCCTGTCGGAGGATGCCTGCTCTCTTCTTTCTGTTCCTTTCTGTGTAAATTTCACTTTGAATCTGCACCCTCCTCTCTGTTTTTGGGACCCTGTCTGTGTGTCTCTGTCTCTCTGCTAGCAATGGTCTCTCTGTCTCTTTACCTCTCGAATTGTCTCTCTTTCTGGGAGGGAGCAGTGAGTTAACAGTAGAGATGTCTGCCTACCTGCCCTTTATCATTTCCCATCTTTGAAGCCACCTCTATGCCAAGAGGGCTTCAACCACGAGGGTCTTCCTACTCTATTCCTAGGGACCCTGGACCCTGGGACTCTTCTCTCACTGGGGAAGAGTTTGCAAAGTAGGTGCAGTGGGGTAGGGTCAGGGAAGTCATATAGAATCTGTGCCTGAATGGAGGGCTTAAGAAGCCCCCTGGGGGGCCTCGGTCTAGCCTCTGCCATGCCCATATCTCAGCTGTCCTTACTGAGTCATCCACACTGCTCCCTGGTGACCCTGTGCAGGCCAGCAAAATGGTCTCACCTTGTTGTTGGACCTGTGGCCACACTTTGGCTCAGAGAGGGGAATTGAAGGTCCAAGTAACACAGGTGCCTGCCAGGAAGTCCTGGCTCCCCTGCCACCCTGTTGCCCTCAGGCTGTTCCTGTGGTTCTGCACCTGGGCAGCCCCGACCTAGCAGGGCCAATCATCTGCCTGCTCTGGTCTCAGTGTCTCTGCCTGTAAAATGGGATTAAGTGCACACTCACAACTGGGGTAGGGGTGCCTGGAGTCCCGCGCGCCGCCGGTAGGGGGCGTGCGCTGCCGCTCGGGAGGCTCCGCGGGTCCCGGCGAACTCGCAGTGAATTTGCTTTTCATCACCCTCCCGCGTCCAGCTGCTCCTGTCAACACCTTCTTATAGCGTGTAATTCATCGCCGGACTGACAGCTGGAGCCGCCCTCACCGACCGGCCGCTCCGCACCTGGGGCTGGGCCAGCGGGGATGGGGCTGGGAGGATCTGGGCCCCCCACACCCGGGCTAGCTGGGGGTGGGCGGTGGGACCTCAACTTCCCCCTTCCGCCCCATCCAGCCTCCTCTCTTCCAGGATTCCTACAGGGGGAGAGGTGCATTTCATCCGCACCCCCCACCCCCAATTTCCCTGCACTGGGATTTCTCACCTGGCACTCCCCTCGGTCCCCACTCAAGGGCAGGGCTCAAGAACAGGGATCTGCCCTCACACCTGGGTAGGGGGAGGCGGGTGGGGAGGAACAGTGGGACCCCGGAGTTCACAGTGCTGGGGGCCAGGTTCAGCTAGCCAGGTGCCTTGTGTAAGCCTTACCAGGCCAGCGTCAGTTTCCTCATCAGTGAAACAGAGATGCCATTAGCACCTGCTGGTAAGGGTGACACCTGTGGAGGTTTAGCTAGGTGCGTGCACCTGGAGGGCACAGGGATTGGGGCTGCTGTCCGGCCATCCTAGCTTCTCCTGTTAGAGTCAGGTGGAACCCCCTGAATTATCATTCTCAGAGTGAAGGAAAAGCAGCAGGAAGTTTGAGGGGATGGATATGGATCTGGGCTTTGCCACAAAATGCTGTGTTTCCTGGGGTAAGTTATCCACCCTCTCTGGACCTTAGGAAAGGAGCAGATGGAGAGAGATGAGGGTCCAAATTTCCTGGTTAGGTTTCACAAAGCTGCCTTCTTTTCCCAGGGCAAGACTGTGGTCAGGAAAGAGGAGAGAATGAAAATAAACATCTATCCTGAGATGGATTTCCCCTCAACACCCTGTCCTGCACCCCCATACTCTCTCCTGAGAGTCTTCTCTCCATCAGAGCAGATGTAGTCTTGTTAATAGGGACGGGTGCTCCTCTATCCCTTTGGGTGGTGGGGCCAGCCCCCCACTGAGGCCGGGAGAGCTGTGTAGGGACTGGACAAGGCCTCAGTGAACCTGGGCCCGGCGCTGACAGCCGACTCCGAGGGTACAGCCGACTCCCAGTCTGCCCACTTGACAGACTGGGAAGCTGAGGGTGGGTGGGGGCAGAAGGCTGTCCCAGCTGCCCCGTGGGCAAGGTGGCTGGTGGCTGAGGAGCAGACCTGGCCTCCCAGGCCACCTTCCCGCACTGTCACAGCCGAGGGGCAAGAAGGGCCCCTGCCCGGCGACCTTGCTGCGTCAGAGCCCCGCCCCCACCATGATTTATGAGGGCACCAGCAGTGTTTGTGTCTCCTTGGAAAGCAATTTGGGAACGGGAGCTTTGATTGTGGGAACCTCTGCTCCGAGGATGATCCAAAAACCACACATGGTCTCCAGCACAGGGATGGCCAGCGCGGTGTTTATAACCGTGAAAAATCGTACCCAACAGCGCATGGAAGGAGGCTTTGGGGCAGACATGTCCTGAGCCAGTGACAGCACAGGGGACATGCTAGTGCTGGACGAGGTGAGAGCAGCAAGGTGCACAGCAGTGCGCACAGTGAGCTCGAGGCCCGCAGGCCCAGCGAAGGATGGAAGCCCAGTGTCCCCGAGGGCCTGGGTGGGGCTCCCCATCCCCCGTGCTCTATTAGCCTGTGCTGTGTAGATCATAGGAGAAACCAACATCATTTAAACAGCAAATTATTTAAAGCCCCATTTGTATACTGAAGTATTTATGAGTGAAATGATATGGTGTCTGGGATTTGTTTTAAAACTCACTCCAGATGTATTTGTGCGTTACTCATGCAATTAACAAGGAAGTTTAATAAAAATCCACCATGTGTGTTTGGGAGGGTCTGCACCAGGGCTTGGCAGGGGCTGGAGGCAGAATCTGCAGCTGGCGTGGCTTGGGTCCTGAGCTGGCATCTTGAATTTGCAGGTGGGTCTTGTATCAACTTTAGGCCATGACCTTCTGGGGTCTGGTCTCTCTCCCTCAAAGCTTGAGTACATGGGATCTGAGAAAATGGGACAAATCCTGCTGCAGAGGCTGGAAGGAGAGCTGGGGTAAGGGGCTCTGAGGACAGGCCCAGACCTGCAGGGAGATGTATGGGGGTTTCCTGAACCCACCCCGGACAGAGTGGGGGCTCTGGGCTCTGGAAATCTTGCATAGGTGGGACTGAAGGATAAAAGACTGACACTGAGAAAGGATTTGTGCTCTGGCTTCATTCCCAGGATGACCTGGACGGGCAAGTGAGGACCAGGGCCTCAGGCCGGGGGGCGCACCAGGGTGCCCTGCCACAGCTCAGTTCCCCTCGGGCCCTCCTACACTTGTTTATGCTACTAAGGGCCCCTGGGGACACTTATTGAAGCTTGCAGCCCGGCTGATGACAGTGTGGGGCCATATTAGGGCACCCCCAGAATAAGACTGCCTATAGGGGATCTCCCCAGTACTCAGGGATTAGGGGCACTTGCTCCCAGATTGCTGACCCCACACCGCTCCTCCAAGGCAAAACAGGGTAACCCAGAGGTCTGCCACCCAACTGGCAACTGGGTGGCTTTTTTCACCTCCCTGAACCTCTCTGTTGCTCTCTAAAAGTGGGGCAGAGGATTATGGAGTTGACATGCCCATGGCTCTTAGAGCAGCACCTGGGTGGTGAGGCCTGTGGGTGTGTTGTAGGCACATTGTCACTGTCATCCTCACAGCCAGCACGATGAAGCTTGCCTTTGGGAAAGCAAGTCTCAGAGGGGGACCTTGGGGTCACCTCTGCTCTTTGGAAGGCCAGGCTGGAGATACCAGAGCCTGCTTGTTCCTGCCCAGGGTCCAGGCTCTGGTCATTCGGTTATTTGGGACCTGCCTGCTGCCGTGACACCTGCTCAGGCTGCTGATCAGGGGGTTCCAACCCGGTGCACTGAGGGCCAGAGTGGAGACTGGTGGTTTGGAATGTGGCTCTGGGTTCTCAGTTCTACCCTGGCCACATCTTGCTGTGGGACCCTGGATAGGTACAGTCACTTCTCTGGGCCTCAGTTCCCATATCCCAGCTCCCCTGCGGGGCTCCAAAGAGTCTCTAGGAGCCCAGTCTGAAGAATTAGCCAATATCATTACCAAAGGGATGCTAGGGGACACTAGGAGCCTGAGGACAGCCCTGTTCGGGCTCGGCAGAGTCCCCCCTCAGCCCAGGACCTTCTCCCCCATCAGCATGGGCCAGGTCAAGCTGTCTTCTTTTGGGTTGGCTGATAGAAATCTGTTAGGTGACTTCAGGCCAGCTACTCAAACTTTCTAGGCCACAACTCCTTGAAAAAGAAAAAAAGAGAATGCCATCCCCCAAATTTCTAGTGGCAGAGGTACCCCAGGAAGTACAGAGAGCATGATGTGGGGATGAGGTCCCCCTCCTGATTCTTCTGTCTTGATTCTGACTTGCTGTGCGGCCTTAGTCAAGTGTCTTCCGCTCTCTGGACAATTGTGTCATCTGGGATAATAATAACACTGTTTGCATTTGAACTCAAAGGTAAAGGTGAAGATAGCCCATGGACACAGACATCCACCATACCTGGCACAGCTGGTGTGTAAACCATGCGTGGACCCTCTCTAAGTTTTGACCACATCTCCCCCAGTTGGGGGAGTCTACTGAGTTGGGGTGAGGGAAGAGGCTTAGAGACCCTAAAGTGTGACTGCATGAGCACAGAGCCTCTATTTCTCCCGCGGGTGCTGTTGTTTTGTCAGACCAAGGACCCCTCCTCCAGGAAGCCTGCCTCCTCCTTCAGTGTGGTCAGATACTAGCTTGGTGATGGGGCCGGGGTAAGCTGGGCCCCAGAGCATGTACCCCCCTTAGGTGGGAGCAGCAGCAGATGGATCAGGTCTCAGGCAACCCAGACTTCAGGACCTCTAGGTTTTGTCAGAGCACCTGCCCTGGAGCCCAGCTACCCGGCTACCTTCTCGCAGCCGTGCAGCCGGCGAGCCCCTCAGATGGTGAGCGAGCTGGGCCTGGGTTCTGTCCCTGAAGCCCTGTGCACCCAGTAGACATGATGGGGCTCAGCCCAAACCTGTTTCTCTGTCTCCTGTCTGGACGTTGGCTCAGAGGGTGGGCACCAAGCCTTTTTTGTGTGCCAGACACATTGTGAGCCCAGAGGCTGCCCTCTGTCATCGAACAGAACCCCAAGTTCCAGTCTTGGCCTTGATGCCTCGCGTGTCCCCCACCATAGCTCTCATTGCTGCAGTCTCACTGACCTTTCAAAACACTCCAATCCCAGACCCCGCCTCCCTGGCCGCTCTACCTATAGTTCCTTCTGTCTAGGTACCTGTTCCCAGGTCCTCATGTGAATGGCTTGTCCCACATCTGGCCTGCAGTGGATCCCCTCCTGCTGCTGCAGCAGGACCCATAGCCCACCTGCTCGTCCTGCCCCATGACATTGACTCCCTGCCACTGTTCATTCATTCCCAGGAAACTGGGCAGGCTGTGACCACAGCTGAAGCAATGCTGTGACTTCCCACACTCGTCCCAAAAGGCAATACAGCTTCCCTGACCCTAATAGGACACTCGCTCTGGAACCTTGCTGCCATGATGTGAGGAAGCCCAAGCAGCCCACATATGTGTGTAGGTGTCACATGTAGGTGTCTCATGCAGGTACCATGTCCAGTGTCCTAACCAGAAGGATAGATGAGGTCCCAGATGACAGCCAGCATGGACCCCAGAAAGGTTCGGCCTCCACCATGGAGGTTTCCAGCTGCAGCCCTAATATTGTGGAGCACAGCTGATCCACCCACTTTGTGCCTG
Source organism: Scalopus aquaticus (assembly GCA_004024925.1). NCBI lineage: Eukaryota > Metazoa > Chordata > Mammalia > Eulipotyphla > Talpidae > Scalopus > Scalopus aquaticus. The sequence goes on from PVIJ01006158.1 coordinate 66,685, forward strand.
TCTGAATTTCCTGGTTTATTTTTTTACAATTATATTCCTTGTGAGTCTGTCCACTGAATATTTGTCTGGGAACATTCTAGTGTCTTTCTTGTGTGCCACTCTCTCCCTAGTAGCTACAACAGTGGCTGGTATACAGTTGGTGTTCAATGAAGTCTTTTGACATGAGTGTCATCCATGGCCTTGTGGCAAAATGTACAACTATTGCCCTCTCAGTCCTGTACGTATTTCTTGGTCTTTGGTTTGACATTACAAAAGCCAGTTCTGGCTAATCAGAGCCCAACACTTCTGAGTACAGGGTTTGGGAAGCCACAGGCAGCAAAAGACCCTGATGTGGAAGCTTCCTGGCTACCTATAGCCCCCTGTGGGCACGTGCTGCCCAGGCCCTGGGACAGCCACCCAAGAAGGTGGTAAGAATGCACACCCTGGGGTCCAGCTCAGAGGCAGGCTGGCAACCTCAGTCATGCAAGTGGGCAGCACTCAGCCAGGCCCCCTGGGGACCAAGGGTACCCCCTGGCTCACCCCTAGTTGGTCCTGGGGCCCTGAGAGGGGTGAGGGCTGGAAGGAGACCTGACAGTAATCTGGTGGGAGGCAGCCTGACAACCAGGCCCACTTTCCAGATATAGAAGGCCAGGTCGGAGGGAGAGGAGTGGGGTTCCCCATTACCGCTTCCCCAGGGAGTGCCAGAGTCCATCACAAACCCAGAATTCAGCCTAGTATGCTCTTCTCAGGTTTTCTCTCCCTTCGGAAGTGCCAGCGAGTCATCCCGCGTTTTCAGGGCTGGCACATGCCTGACCTCCTGGCCCCTAGGAAGGCAGGCAGGAAGCCCTCTGGAGGAGCCTGTGGATTACCTTGGAGTCACTTCCTCTCTTTTCCCCACAACTGCTAATACCCAACCCTGGGCCAAGGCCCCTGCAAGCCCCCAGGAGGGAAAGGCTGGGGGAAAGGAGGTGCGGGTTGAGGAGAAGCTGTGGAAATATCCGCTCCATGAGGAGCCTGGGGTGGGTGCAGGTTGAACTCTGTTTATGGAGCCTGCCCATCTCATGGATCCTACTTCATTAATAAGAGGGAGAAGGAAGTACGTGGGCTTGCCTTATTTCCCATTATTATTCAAATGGATTGAATTTTTTAATCCTATAATAAAGTGACAATTTCCATTTTCCCAGACAATTCATTTCCACAAAACGACCAGGGTCACGACCCGCTTTGCAAAAACCAGCACTCCGTGATTAAATCAAATGTGTAAGGCGAGTTTTAACAGGGGTGTTTCTTTAAATGGGGCCTAACTGTGGGCTCCCTCCCTCTGCCTGGCAGAGATGGGGCAGGGAGGGGCAGGGTGGGTGTGGAGGGTGGGTGGGGTGCACCCCTCTGCCCTGGGCCATCTTATGATGGCCCTCCCAGCTGCTGATGGCTCCTTTGCAAAACATGCTGTGTGACCTCAGGTAGGCCCCTGACCTCTTGGGCCTCAGTTTTCCCATCTCTAGAATGGGGGTACTAATGGTGACTTATTAGGGTAGGAGAATTTCTAATAATTAAATTTATTTTCTTACATTATTGTTCATTTTTGAACAGCATTTGATTTCTCCCCTCATAATGAAGTCCTGGCTCTAGTTTATGAAGAACTCAGATTTTCAGCATTCCCATGATTATCCATTGTAGCCCCCACACCCATGTGACAAAGTAGACAGTGTTCGTGTCCCATGGTACAGAGGGACTCAGAACACCCAGGGTAGACAAGGGCCCTCCACCTGCTCCCTGAGTGTCCTCCCTGGAGGGCCTGCATGATCCTCCCAGGGTGAGACCCAGAGCTGAGCTGCTCCCAGGAGTGGGGTCCCCTCATCACAGATGCTTACCATGACTCTGAGCTTTCTCCCCTCCCTAAGCCAAGGCTCTGGGTTCCCAGTGACCTTGGAGCAGAGGTACAGGCCTGGGCACTCTCTGAGCACATAGCCATGGCTTCGCAGTCCCAGCACTCAGACCTGCCAGGTAGGCCCCAAGCTCAGGCTCACCTACTTGGGTAAGAATTAAGTTGCTCAGTGTCTGGACAGGGCCTGGGGGTCCATACACCTGAATCCAGTTTCCATGGATCATGAATGGAGAGGGATACTATGACCCCCAAACCTTTCTGCAGGGCAGCCCCAGGGGTAGTAGACACAGAGGCGTGGACCAGACTGGGGGTCTTCGGAGAAGCAACTTTGTCTAGTCTGGGTGAAGGTGGAGGGAGATGGAGCCCCAAGGAGAGGGAAGGTCTTGGGAGGTCCCACGGGTTAGTCCTCAAGCCCTCGGGAACAAAAGTCCCTCGCCAGCCATTCTGCCCTCATCTCGTCCACCTCCTTTCTAGGTGGCCGCCAAGCTGTGGATAAGAGCTCTTCTGAGATGTTTCCTGGAGGACAGAATTTGAGAAAGGGCCTGCGCCAGCATCACTCATGGTGTGGACACAAAGTGAGTATCAAAATGGTGCCTCAAAGTGGCCCAGCCCAGATCTCACCTACCCCTGCCCCACCCCAGCCACCTCCCACCCCTAAGGGGGTCTCAGTCAACCCTTGGCTTATTGGGCAAGCCTTTCCCAACACATGCTCTGAGTCGCACCTCGGCCCCAGTTCAGGGTCTGATGGATAAAGGCAGACCACAGAAAGGAGCTCAACAGGGACGCCAACCAGGGAGCAGGGGGACCCCATCCTCTGGTAACCCCTGCACCTCCTCCCTGCCCCTGGCATTAGCCAGTCACCTGCAGGGTGGGATCACAGAGGAAGGTGAGCATGTTGTTTGTCTAATCGATGAACAGATTATGCTTGGATTTTGCTCCACATGAGGAAACTGAGGCATTGGATGCAAATTCGCTTCCTCAAACTACAGGACCCAAGCAGAGAGGGGCTTGCACCTGTGTCCTGTAGCACCCACCCATCCAGCTATGGTACCCACCTCATGCTGGCCGGTTCTCCATATGGTCACTGCCTGTTTCCCTGGGAAATGATACTGGGCTGCCAGGCCTGCCTGTGTGGACCGTGCGCCCCAGAAAGCCCCTCCACTTTAATTAGTGTGAAGCCGCCTGGTGCGCTGGCTGCCTGATGCTGGTAATTAAGCAGGAGGGCTTTGGGAGGGGGCTGGTGGGCTCTTGGGCGAAGGGGAGGGGACAGAAGGGGCCCCTACCTCCCAGAACAAGAGAGCTGCTGGCCCCTGGGGTGGCTGGGAGGGAGCAGGCTGGGTCTGAGAGCTTGAATTTTAATAAAATGAGGATGTTTGTGAATGTGACCCTGAGAAATTCCTCTCCTAAGCAGTGGGCTGGAGTTTCGGCCCTCTGAGGCTGGGCCAGCCACTGGGAAGAGGATCTGTGCTGGTCAGGGCCAGACTCTTCCTGGCTCTTAGCCTCAGTTTCCTTCCTAGCCCTATGCAGAGATCTTCAGCAGGCTTTCTGAGGCAGGGAGGTTATTCAGTAACAGGGTCTTGCAATCATATAGACCTGAGGACCAGTTCTGGTTCTGTTTGCCCTCTGGGGCCTCAGTTTCCTCATCTGGAAAATGTAAAGAACCAGTTTCATCCCAGGGTTCCAGGGTAGGTGCTCCAGAAATGCAACTTGATTAGTATGGCAAAGGGTGGGGGCTGTGGGGTAGAGCTGCCCTAGATATAGAGGCTGAGATTCCTTGGGAGCCCTGGGTCGTTGGGGGCCACTGGACAGCTGGGGTCACTGCTCCCTCCTCCATTTGTAGTCTTGATCTCTCAGGCTGACTCCCCCCTCACCTCACAACCATCCAGGGCCTCCCTGAGCTCCGTCTTCTAGGTGGCATCCTCAGCCCTCCCTTGATATCTTTGGTACTTGGGGTTTCCACCCCTACCTAATATACATCTTCCCTGTCTGCTCCTTGAGGTCCTCCAAACCCAGCTCTAGTTCTACTACCATCCAGCCGACCCCTTGCATGTGCTGCACACCTACTGTGTGCTGGGGATGCTACAGATGAGCAGATACACAAAGGTCCATCCCTGGGGATGAGCGCTACTGGGGCGCACAGGTGGAGATCACATATCCATCCTGATATGGATGCCCAGTAGTCATATCAAAAGCATAAAAAGAAGCAAGTGAAATTAGTTATAATAAATAGTTTATTTAACCCGATGTATCCAAAGTACTATCATTTTACATGTAATCACATTACTTATGAGACACTTCACACTTAAAAATGCTTTGGTTCCAAGGCTTGGGAGTCCAGGTGCAGCCTTGCAATGCTCTCCACCGGGTCCGGCCTCTCCCAGCGGCTGCGGTGGGGTGGGAGCAGTGGTGCCTGCACAGCCGGGGGCCTGGACTCCGCTCCAGGAGAGCTGGGTCTCGGACACTTGGAGCAGGGGAGGAACTGGATGGTGTTTGCCTTCCCATCCTGGAAAGTCGAGCAGAGCATGGACTCAGGGAGCTCACGCAGAGGAACCGAAGACTCGAGGAGGCCCTGGTGGTGACAGAGAGAAGGGTCAGAGCTGGCATGTTGGGGGAGAGGCTGATCTGGCACATTGGTGAGGGCATGAGGGAAGAGCAGTGTCGGGCAGTCCCTAGGTGTGGGCCTGAGCCTCTGAAGACAGACTCCCATAAGCCTGGGTAGTCAGAGGGCAGCTGAGGGTGGTCCCCCAAATCTAGGCAGCAGTGAGGGCACTATACTCAGGGCAGCCCAAGCGGGGAGGGCAAATGTCCAGAAGATGCCACTTGGGTCTGGTGTGGCTGGACTCTGGGGAGGACCCTACTGCCTTGGACCATGGTGTGCGCCATTGTGGGCACAGAGGCAGAAAGTCCTGCCTGAGCTGTAGCTGGAGGGAGAAACTACCAGATCTTAAAGATCTTGCAGGGGTCCTGGGTTCTCATTTCAAGAGCAATGAGAGTCATTGCTGTGGAACTGGACTTGGGGTGACATGATCATATTTATGCATAGACAGTTCCCTCTGGCTATTGGGGCTGGATTTGAGGGGCTGAGTGTCCACAGGGTTTGAGGGGCTGAGTGGACATAGGTGCGCAAGAGGGGAACCAGGGGCTCCTGGGCTGCCGGATTGGGTGACTGGATGTCCATTGGGGCCACAGGGGCAGGTTTGGAGGGCTGGGTAAGGATCCCCGTGATATGGCCTAATCAGCAGGCCTTCCTGCTGGAGCATCTCCCCCCTGCTCGCCCTGTTCACGCCGCAGGTAACACTGTCGACTGGTAATTCTCCTGATCCCTTTATCCTGCGTTTTAATAAATAATTTACCTGAATTATTCACATGGAAATTTCAACATTATTAAAAATTAACCAACTTAAATGAGTCCATGGTAAATAGCTGGGCGGCTCTTCCTGAGGATGGGAAACTGTAGACAGGGAGGGGAGCATTCCCAGGAGGCAAGGCTGGACAGAGCAGGGAGCAGAGCAGGTGAGGTGGGGGGAGACCTTTGTACCCTGTCCTGGGAGGCAGAACAGCTTCCGGAGGTGCCCTCACCTCTCTGGGCCTTTGGTACAACCGATGGGTCTTGCTTTGCAGAGAGGACTTTGGGAGACTGCTTGGGGAGGACTGCTCAGGGAGGAGTCGGAGCCAACGAGTGACAGGAACAAGGGAGTCGCTTCCCCTGGGAAGTGGGCGTGTGCTCCCTGTCTGGCTGGGCTGTGGGGAGAGGAGTGGTCTGGGAGCAGAATGCCAGGGGGGCCAGTGAGTGGGTGCAAGCAGGGGGTGCTTCCATCAGCCTCTTGTTCTGAGCAGCACACACTTGCTACCAAGTGTCCTGAAAGGCGTCCTATTTGATTCTCCCTACTTTCATTCAAGAGTATAGGTGAAGGGTGCTGGGCTTGGGGCAAAGATTCCAACTACATAAATGAGTTGTCTTACAATCAGCATCTTCACTAGACAGAGGTGTGGGTGCTTTGCGGTTGGCGTGATGCTGTGGATAGGACACAAAGGTACCCTCTCCCCAGCACAGGGCCTGGGCAACTCAGAGAGTCAGCCTGGAAATCACATACTGGCCAGGCTGCATGGTACCAACACCCTTGCCCTTATCCCCAGCAGCACAGGCCTGGGGTACCGCTGTCCCCAAGTGACAGATGAGGAGGCTCAGAGGAAGGAAGAGACAGGTCATCCTGCAAGGGGAACTCATAACTGTGGTCGGGACCTGGGTGTCTACCACCCACCTAACCACTCTCTCCTAGGCCTGTCTAGAAATGGCTCCCAAGCCCAGGGGCTGTGAGCAGGCACATAGGAGCCCTCAGGTTGGAGTTTGGGGTTTGGCCAGGGATGATGAGCTGAGAGGGGACTGTCCCCAGTGTTCTTGGGGAGGTAGCACAGCAGTACCGTGGACACAGGGCCTTGCTGGCTGGGTGGGAGAGGGCCTCCCATTCACCTAGCTGTGACTGTCTCGTCCCAGGCCTCTGCCCTGATTTGTGTGATTATTGCTTCCACGCCTGCTGCCCCCTCTTTTTCTTTTTTTTTTTTTTTTTTGGTGCCCACTCTTAATTCTTTTTTCAACATCTTTGAAAAATCAGAGAAAACTTCCAAGCATGTAGTGTAATGAATGCCCATCACCCATTCACCTAATTTCACAAAGGTAAAGTTTTCCAGTTTGTCTTATTTTCTCTCCATGACACTTTATTGCTATCGTGGTAGGAAAGCTTATTTTTACTCCTGAACCATTTAAGAGCACACTGTAGATATAACAACCCTTCGTGGTAAATAATTGAGCACCCATTTCCTAAAAACAAGGCCATTCTCTTCCAAAACCACAATAGAGTGATCCAATTCAAGAAATTTAACACTGCAACAAAACAAGTAGTAACACCTAACAGGGTTCGTCTCAAAGAAAGGTGTCTCCAAATTACCAGGGCAGCTTGTTAAATGCAGATTTGAGTTCAGTAAATCTGGGGTGGGCCCAGTGCAATCAGGCAAGAAAAACAAAGGCCTCCGAACTGGAAGGGAAAAAGAAAATCGCTTGTTGTGACTACGCCATCACCTATATGTGCGTGTGTAGTGTGTGTCAAATTATGCATTGATAAAGTTGTCAAGAAAAATATGAGATTTATTCACTGGGCCCGGTGAGGGGCCCCGAGAGTCTGGGTTCTCACCAACACCCATGTGGCGACGATGCTGTGACCCCAGGACCAGACTTAAACCTCAGTCCACACTCAAAACTGTCGATTATCCCAGGGTGCTCTATGACACCCCTCCCCAGCCTGATCCCAGCCCACACTCGGGGTCCTCCAGGTCTGTGTGTCTTTGGTCTCCCTGACCTGGAGGGACTTCTATAGCCTTTTTTGTCTTTCAAGAAACTGTGACATTTTCAAAGTCCAGGCAAGTCCTTCGTAAGAGGCCCATCCATTTGGGTTTGTCTTGAATTTCCTACTGATTTGCTCTATCACTGTGGGGACATTGTGATGCTGAGTCCCTCCAGGGTTGCATGCCAGGAGGCATTAGGCAGGTGCTTTGGCCCATCCCCACTGGATTAACTTTGATCCCTTGGTTAAGGTGGAACATCTGCCAGTTCTTTTAATCGCAAAGGAAGACATTCCCCCTTTATAACCAGCTCAGTCATTTGTGGGAGACTCTTAGAGATGCTGTGAATATTTCCTTTCCCATCACGCTCAGTGTTAAGTAGCCACTGAGGTTTCTTGCAAAATCAATTATTTCTATGGTGGTGGCCAAAGTAAATTCTCAAATTCCATTGTTCTCTGTCTGTTGTCATTTATTTATGTACATGGAGCATACTGAGACACGAAGGTTTTACCCAAGCGCTGTGCCTCATCACCGGCCTTGTTCACTGTGCTGCCCTAACGCCCCTAAACATGGTCAGTGCTGGCCCTTCTTTATGGGCCTTCGGTTCTAACTTCCTTGCAGTCCATCAGGCACCTGATGTACAGAAACTTCTTGTAAACTGGGAGGACCTGTGCCCATCTCGCACCCCAGTGCCCAGCTTAGGGCAGGAGCGTAGTAGGGCTCACAGGATGGGTGTGAGGTGGGCACCACCTCTGGGCAAGCCCAGGGAATGAAAGAGGGAAGAGGTCATTCCCTCTGGGCAATGGAGGAAGGACGGGGCATCCCTCCCAGGAATGGAGGGGTGGTGTAGAGTCAGCTCTTTTTTGCCAGGATCCTTGTGCAGTTCCAGCAGTGTCCTCTCATCAAGACTCACGCTCCCTGCTAGCAAAACCTGCATGAAACCCCCACCCCCTGCCCCAGCCCTTCCCCCTCCTCAACACCCAAACGCTTATCCTGAAGTTTCCGTCCTGGTACAGCTGCAGGCCATGATGGGCAGGTTTACCGCGGATTTGGGCAGATGGATAGGTCGTTCTGGAGGCCCCAGCGGATTTTCACAAGACTTTAATGTTGAATCCAGGGAATCAGGTACATAGGCATGCCGGGCAGGGGGGCCGACATGCAAGGAGGCAGGCAGGGTGGCTGAGAGGGCTGGGAGACTCAGGAAGCAACCGAGTCCCCCAGCCCCCCAGAAATTTCCATGCTCTCTTGTCTCTCTCTGGTGTTCTCCCTCTCGGTCTCATGTCATCTCAGTCCTCTCATGAAGCTGCCCTTTTGTCTCTCCCCTCTCAGAATGGGCATGCGCACCTACACAGGCATATGCCCATGCTCCCTGGGCCCAGATCCAAATCACGGGCGCACAGTCCCTCCCCCACACCTCGAGGCCCTGGGCATCCGTGTACAACCCAGGAGGAGGGCAAGACCTCAGGTGGTGGTCACAGAGGCTAGTGGCAGGAGGGCAGGGAAAAAAGCCTAATAACTTCATTTACCCTACACTTACAACCTGGGACCTCAGCCTCCCTAGGAATCTAAACCCAGGTAAAGAGGAGGCCCGGCTAGGAGCAGGAGAGGGTGGGCAGGTGCCCAGGAGAAAGCTGGCAGTGCTCTGGGGGAGGCTGCTGAATTTGGATTTTGCTCTGTCTGCAGACAATAGCAATGAACAATAGTAAGTTCCCTCCCTCTAGGGAATTGGAGAATAGGGGGTGGCCCCGCATCTCCCTCTTTCTGGAATTTACATAGCAGGGTGTGCCAGACAGCAGGGTCAGCCCCAGGAAGCCCACAGTGTCCCCAGTGGCATTTCCTGCATGTGTGGTGTCCCGAATCCAGTGGTGGGGGCTCTGCAGACCTGTCTCGTGTAACAGTAACCTTGTGTGCCCCCGAGGCAAGCCCCCGATCTCACAGATGGGAACATAGGCTCCAAGAGGCTCAGCCCCTGGTCACGATTGGAGCCACAGAGAGGTAGAGGAGGGGAACTTGAGAACTTCCTGGGGTGAAGGGACAACCCCGTCCTGGTGCTGGACCACAGAAAGGTCACACAAGCCACACATGTCATTCTGAACTTTCTGGTGGATACATGCAAAGAGCAAAGAGAAACAGGTGACGCTAATTTCAATAATATATTGTGTTAACTCACAATGCTCGAGATATTACCACTTAACTTGCAGTCACCATGGAGTCATTAATGAGGTGGTTTATGTTTGGAGCCTGATGCGCGTTTCACAGGCACACACCACGGCTAGAGCCAGCCACCTCTCAAGCGTTCAGTGGCCCCACACCACTTGTGGCCTTTCACAACTGCATACAGTTGTCAAAACTCATTGAACGGTATGCTTAAAGGGGCAGCATTCTACTGAATGGCAAGTATACTTCAATATAATTGATTCATTGTAAAATGAAATAAAATAGATTGATTTTGATTGATTAAATAGAAAACTGATTAAATAAAAACAAAATCCAGGTCTGCTCTTCAGAGGCAGGTGGGCAGGGAGCAGTGCTGGGGAGGAGGCCGCATTGCTTGCTGGGGTCTCCTGCCCCCGCAGAGCAGAGCTCGAGCGGAGATGCGGAGGGAGGTTTAATTAAAGCGCCCAGCCAGGCCGCACCTGGAGCAGGGGGCCAGCTACAGGCGGGCAGACGGGGGAGGAAGCGCGGCTGCTTAACCTGCCAGCGGGTCTGACGATAAGTTAATAAAATCACATCCAACGGGTGACCCGGAGCTGGCGCCTCTGCCTCCTGAAGGCCATGGTGGGGCCCCTCATAAAAGGTTATTAAGGAAAGCAAATAACGCTGCTAGTGGGGGAGGCTTCCTGGAGAGGCATCTTGGCCCCCGGAAGGGAAGGGTGAAAGGGTGAAGGCCGAGGTCCCAGGCCCAGCGGCCACGTCCAGGAGTGGGTGGGAGGCCGGAGCCCTGCCATTTAATCAACAAATAGGCGGGAAGGGGCAGGGAGGGGTGCTGTCAGAGTCCAGTCTTGGAACTTGGGTTATAAACGTGAGAAGGGGCACACCTGAGATCCTCTGGGAACACTTGGAGGTTTCCAACCCTCTGGGACACAGGATCGAGCTCACCCTGGTGAGGGCCCCACTCTCCAGTTGGGGGGCAACGCCCAGCCCCACACTCTCAGAGCGCCTGCTCGGTGTCCAGCGTGTGAGGATGACAAGAGGCCACCACGGGGGCTCCTCTGACAAAACAGGCCTCTTTTTGTGTCTTTGACTCCAGGGTGGCCCATGTGGCATGAAGGCCACTTAGAGTCTGTGTCCTCGGGGACCCCTGAGGAGTTGTAAGGAGGATGTGTGAGCCCCTGGGGTCTGGTGGCTGCCCCGGGATGATTTGCCAGACTGGACAGAACATGTACCTCATCAGGCTTGTTTGGCTCGTCGCCAAGTGGTGAAGAGTCACTGGAGTGACATGCGAAGGACCCAGCCTGACATCAGCCCCCATCACTGTGCGGGAGGATGCTCGGCACACTGTAAAGGGCTGTGCACCTGTGAACAGTTATGACTCTTGGGGTGCATGGTGTACCCCCTCAGCTTGGAGGTTGAACCACTCTCTGCTCTGGGCCACCTTGGCCAGAGGTGGGCACCCTGGTCTCCCCACAGGCCTGGCGTCAGCATAGTCCCCACATGTCCCAAAGCCTCCACGATTTTGTCCCCTCCTGCTTCTCCAATGGCTGGGCCTGGGTGGTCTTGACTGAGGACCTGCAGCAGAGAGGCCTGGGAGTCTAGTTGCCATGGCGCTGTCACGAATCTTCCCCCAGAGACAACTCCTGTGGTGGCTTTAAAATATGTTCACAGAAAGGAGGAGACTAAGTCCCCTCGAGTGTGGGCTGGACTTGGTGACCTGCTTTAAAGACAAGAATGTGGTCAAAGGGACACTCTGGATTCTGAGGTTCCACCTTGTTCTCAGGGCCCCTCACTCTGAGGGACCAGATGTCCATGCAGCCCAAGGAGTGGTGTCTTTGTGAGGAACTGAGGCATCCCTCCCACAGCCATTGGACCCTCTGATCCTAGAGAAGAACAACCCCCTACTAAGTAGCTGCAGATTCTGGGGCCACAGGAACTGTGGGATAAGGTGCATGGTTTCAGACTGTGACATTTGGGGTCTTCTACTATGGACAATAGATAGCGGAACCTTATCTCCCCTCTCTATCACCACATGGTATTCTTTTTAATCCCCTTTGCAATAAGCTTTACGTTTATTGTCCACTGGTTTTTGACATGAGTATCAAGACCATTCAATGGGAAAAGAATGATCTTTTCAATAGTGCTGGGATAACAGAAAATCCACATGCAAAAGAATGAAGTAGGACCTCTAACTACATCATCAAAAAAATTAACACAAATTTTATTAAAACCTAAATGTAGCTACAAAAAACTAAAAAACTCTTAAAAGAAAGTGTAGGAAAAAATCCTCATAGCTTTGGGTTAGACAACGGGTTCTTAGCTATGACCACAAAAGCAACATGACAAAAGAAAAAATTTAAAAATTTTGTGCTTCAAAGCATACCAAGAAAGTAAGACAACAACCTAGAGTTGAAAAATTGCTGCAAATCAAGTATCTGAGAAGGGACTTGTTCCTAGAAAATACAGTAAAAAGACAACCCAATTTTTAATATGAATGAAGTATCTGAGTAGACATATCTCCAAAGAAGGTTCACAAATGGCCAATAAGCACATGAAAAGATGTCTTAATAGCTGACAGTTAAAGTAAGTCAAAACCACAGTGAGATTCCACCTCACACCCACCAGGATGACTAAAATAAACAAGATGAACAAGTATTGGCAAGGACGAGGACAAATTGGAACCCTTGTTCATCGCTGGTGGGAATGTAAAGTGGTGCAGCTGTTGTGGAAAACAGTCTGGCGGGTCCTCAAATGATTCAACATAGAGCTACCATATGATCCGGCATTGCCACCCCTAGGAATTATGCCCAACAGAAAGAAAGGCATGTCCACACAAAAAGCCACTCATAAATGTTCATAGTAGCATTATTTACAACAGCCCCAAAGTAGAAACAATGTCCATCAGGTGATAAATGGATAATAAAATATGGTCCATCCTCAGAGTGGAATATTATTGAACCATAAAAAGGAATGAAGTGCAGATACAGGCTGCAGTATGAATGAATCTTGGAAATTCTACTCTGGTTAAAAGAAGTCAGTGACAAAAGACCACATGCTGTATGATCCCATTCATATGAAATGTCCAGAATAGACAAATCTGTAGAGATAGAATGTAGATGGGGGTTACTTGGAGCAGGGGCCTGGAGGAGAAGTGAAGAGTGATTGCTAAAGGGCATGGAGCTGTGTTAGGGGGTGAGGAGGTGTGCCATGATTAACTGTGGTGATGGCTGCACAACTCTATGAACATTCTGAAAACCCTTGAATTGTACACTTTAAATGGTGATTTGTCTGACATGTGGGCTAGATCTCAATAAAGCTGTTAAAATCTGTGCATGTGTGCATGCAATCTACAAGCACTCCAAGTGAGGTGCCATTGCCTTTCTGAACTCCAGACCCTCCCCTCTGTGCAGTAGGACACAAACTGCTGCTGACCATGTGTGCTCCCCAGCCCCTTTGCCAGGATGGCACTCCCCTACCCCAGTTTCCAAGGCCCACACGGACCCCTTCCTGTGATGCCCTCCACTGGCCAAGGGGAGCTGCATAAGTGAATATTGTTGGCACCCCAAAAAAGGGCCTCCTCTGGGGGGGCGCTATTCCCACTCCACAGCTCCGTGGGTCAGGTTAAAGCCTGGACCCTTTCTCCGCCAAGCTTCCCCCATCTTTGCTGGCCTCCTTTGCCCCTTACAGGGCCCTCCTAGGATCTCTCCCCTAAAGAAGTATTTGCCTAGACTCCCTGTCTCAGACAAAAGATCACCTCACCTGGCCTGCTCCTTGAAGCAGGTGGCTGGAGAGGTCCCCCTCATCATAAATAATGCTAAGATTTGGGTCCAAAGCATTCACCTGCCTTGCAACTGGGGGCAATTTCAACCAGGAGTTTCCCTTCTTCCTTCCCTTAGTTCCTTAGTTTACTTCCTTCCTCTCCACCCCCCTGTGATGGATGCAGGAACCCAGTTCAGGGATGGCAAAGGGCAGGGAGCCCCTTTGTGGTGTGGCTGAAGGCTGCTGGCAGTGCTTTCTCTATCCCACCATCACCCGGGCCCATGTGGCTTTGCCGAGGGGTGCTCCCACCTCCTTCCACTACCCCAGGGCTTCACCCCGGGGAATTTGATGTGACATAAATCGGACATGTCCCCCACTCCCCACCCTGGATCTGAATGGGGATGGGGATCAAAACAGACTGTATAACCTTACGTGACAGCCAGCTTTGCTCCGCACCCGCACGTGCCTGCCTTATGCTGCTGCGGCTCAGTGTCTGTGCTCGTGTCCACGCGGGAGACAGGGTGGGAGCGGGGAAGGGACTTGCCCAGCAGTTGGGGAAGGAGCCAAGACCCCGTGAGAAGGTGAGTCATGCACAGCCGGGTCCCAGGATCTGCTCATCTTGTGAGAGGCCACATCTGGTTGATTTCCCACTCCACAGTGGTTGCCCCCCACTCTGGGTGGGCGCCCGGAGCCTGAAGGACAGCACAGCCAGGGGCTGACCATAGAGACAGGTCTCCTTGGCTGGTGCAGGCTGATCTATGACCCAGAGCCAGTCCTTGCTCATGCAGCCTCAGTTTCTCCAGCTGTGATATAGGACCCTGAGCTCCCTTCAGGTCCAAGAAAAGCAGCAGGGGCTGGTGGTCATACATATTCCTGCTGGCCTCTTTGGGGTGCACCAACTGTCCTGCAGGGCTGTGGCGGCTTGATGTTGTACCTCAGCTTCCCTCCTGTAATATGGGGTGATAGTGATGGTGTGGCTCACACAGCCAGCCCCCCAGCCGGGAGCTGTCCCTCCATTCCTCATGTCCAGGCCCCAGTGACTCCCAGGGGGTTTCTGCAGACAGCACCCCGTGGGACCAGCCGGTCTGGAGACCCAGTAACAATCGACTGCTTGGGCCCAGCAAGGGCCCATCCCAGCTTGGTCGCCTTCGCCTCCGAATTAATCTGGATTTCTAAGCACAATTAAAGAGGTAATCAGGGTCAGCAGAGCCTTTCAAACACAGTTTAGCACAAAATCCTAATGCAGGAATTACACAAATGGATATTGTCAATATAATGGATTCCCACCAATTGCACTAAACAAGGTTGTAGCCGGGCTGTGCGCGGTGCGCGGCCGGAGCTAATTCCGCCTCGCCTCGCTGGAAGCAGGCGGAGAAGCAGGCTGCGCGGGGCTGCTGCTCCGCATCCATTACCGGAGCTTGTAACACGTTTCAGAGAATTCATTAGGGAAAGAAAACAGTAAAATTTGAAGTTATTTGTAAACCCGACAGGGAAAACATGCATCATTTCGAGGTAGGAAATGTGTCGATTTCAGACGGAGCCGACGCGGAGTGGGGGAGTGCAGGATGTGGGAGCCGCAGGGCCTCCTGGAGGCTGCGGGGGCGCTGGGTTCCCTCACTTTGCAGGCCTGTGGCGGAGAGGGTTCTTGGCACACCGGCCCAGCACCCACCTTCCCCATTGTGTGCCCTCTGATCTCGGGTCTTGTGTGAGGGGCACAGGTGGTGCTGAGACTGCGGACCCGTGAGACGATGAGTTTGCACAGTATGGGGGGGCGGCTCACAGCACAGAGGACCACAGGGGGCCCGAGGTGGGCTAGGAGCCCAGAGAGGCTGCCCACAGTCACTCATCACAGCCACGAAGCCAGCTGGGACTGGGCTCCTGCTGAGGACTGTGGGGGAAGGAACAGGGGATTCAGCCCTTGTAAACTGATGGAGCCCCCCAACCAGGGCAGCCCTGTGACTGTGAGTGGTAGGAAGCTGCAGGACAGAATTGGAGGCCCCCATCATCCTTACTCCCCTTTCCTTCTGGCTGCCAGCAGGACTGGCTCCAGATGAGAAATTCCCACGTGCCCCAAAGCCTCAAGCCCACTCTTGCTCTCCTGCCTGGTCCCGAACACAGAGCTCTTTCCTTCCTCTGTCCCTTCACAGCTGCTCCTGGTGACTGGGACGGGGGAGACTGCCTCCTGGTGAGAATTAGGTGAGCCTGCGGTGTCGATGAACAGTTGGTAGGGCCCCGACTGTCCCACAGTGTAACCGGGCAGTGAACCTGCAGCTCCACACCCCGAGTGTGAATCTTGTACCTGGGGGCAGGGGCAGAGCTATCACTACGCTGAAACGGGGATTCACTGCAGGACACGGGGCTGATCGTCAGCACGAGTGGCTCTCTGACACCTGTCACAGGAGCTATCCAGGGGACACAGGATGGGACAAGCCCCAGAGGGAGGGGGCAGCCAGCATCAGGGGCAAGGGAGTGAGTGGGCAGCACTGGATAGGGAGAGAACCTCAGCTCAGGGCAACCACCAAGGGCTCCCCTGGGCAGGAGAGACCCTCAGGAAAGTGATGCCTGTTGGGGGAGGTAACCGGCCACCCCTGGCTCTGGGCAAGGGGCCACGCCTGGGGGTCTGGGCTCTCAGGTAAAACCACCAGCCTGGGCCTTCTGGGGAGACATGGCATCATGTAGCCTAAGGCCCTGGACTCTTCAGGAGGGCTCTGCCCAGGCGTTGGTGCCCCTCATGTCTGTCTCCCTCTCCCTGGCTGGCCCTTGCACTCTCCCTCAAAGCCTCACCCTCAGATGCCCCTGCCATGGGAACAGCAGGAGTTAAAGCTGTCCCTTCCGGCCTGGAGCACAGAGGTTAATGGAATCAGTGGGGTGGGGAGGCGAGACACTGAGGAGGCGAGGCATAGAGGGGTCGAGCTGGGAGGAGCCCTGTGCCTTCCGGCCTGGACAGAAAGAGAACAGATCAAAGCTTGGGGGTTTATGAGCCGCAGGGGCTGGCAGCCAGGACGGACTGGGGTGGGCATGGGGCTGGTGCTGAGATCCCAAGACTCTTTGGCCTCACGAGGATGGCCTGAAGGGATGGGGAGCTGGAGTGGCATGGTCCTAAATGAGCATACTTACCATGTGCTGGGGCTTGGGTACCATCCCTCTCATCCTCACAGCAGCCTGGGAGGCAGGGGCTCTCAATCTACTTGACAGATGGGGAAACTGAGGCTCAGGGCAGGGGACGCCCCCAAGACCACACAGCTCCACAGTGGCCAAACGAGCATTAAACCCACACCTGGATGATCCTAATGGCTTCCCAAAACTTCAGTAAGGGCTGTCCACCACGAGGGCAGGAGTGACTTGGTGCTAGGACTCCGGGAGCTGCTGCTAGTCACACCCAGGCCATGTCACCTGCCTCCAGCCTAACCTCATGGTCTTTGGCTGCCCAAGTAGGGAGACAAGCAGAGACAGAAATAAGATTTCTCAGGGCACTAGGTTGTAGCCCTACTACTCTGCCCCAGGATCTAGCCATCCCATCCCTCACTTAGGCCCAAATCCCAGGCCCAGATTCCAGCAAGGACCTCTTCTCCCCTGTGCTTCTTCCTCTGCCTGCCTCCACAGGGTTGAAGCTTCTCTGGACTCTCTTACCGCCAGTCTAGCCCCTGCCCTGAGCTCTCCAGGACCAATCTCCCAACTCATCCTGTCAGGCCCAGATATGGCTAGGCTGGAAGGTTCTGTGGACCCCCAAATCTCCATGTGGCCCTTGCTGCATTCTTGCTGAGGATCTCTGGGATCATCTCATATACCTCCACATAAGTCAGGCCTACAAAGAAGGCCCTGTTTTCCCAGTGGTTCAGTTCTGCCTTGCTGATTACTGCTGTGTGGCTCAGGCAGTCCTTGGCCTCTCTGAGTCCATGGACACTGCATCCAGTGCTCCCCACAGCTGGGGAAACTGAGGTTTGCTTCGAGGAAGACACTCACTTCTTATCTTTCTTCCCTGCAGGGGCCACCCACTAGCACTTTCCAAGGGTGGATTTTAATTAAGCCAGTTTATAATTACCAAGCTGCATCACTACTTAATAAAACTCAGGGGAGTTTTAATTTTTTTGCCTTATTTAAAAATTTCATCACTAGCTGCCAACATGGGGGAGCAAGGTCCTCTCAGAGTCAGCCTCTGTGCCTGGTTCTGGGCTCAGGAGAAGTCTGGGGGGTTGACTGGCAGAGAGGGGCACCGAGCAGTCCCTGGTGCAGCCCATCCTTAGTGTCGTGGTCCTGACAATCATTGTCACCATCTGGGTAATATCTGACCCCCTCCAGGGGTCTCAGTTCCCCCTCCTCCATCCCTACAAGCCCTGCCTATCTCTGGGAAACAGCCTGAGAATTAGATGAGAGAACTCCTGCGAGTCTGCTCATTTTTTCACCAGGGACACAGCACGTACAAAGTTCAGGGACTCTGGGAGCAAATGGTAAGGTAGTTGGTGAAGGTAGAGGGTGTGGCAAGGATTTTCAAAGGGGGGCAGGGGCTGAGGGCACCACATGCTGTAGTGGCTTGTGCTATCCTTCTGCGTCAGTCAAGTTCAACTTTCATTCACCACCCTTTTGTAACCATCCCTCAAGAGTTCACTGAGGACCAACTGTGTGCTGGGATGAGGGGGAATGGTGGGGGCTGCTGTAAGTGTTGGCGAAGACCATGTAATCCACATGGGCTGACAGGCTCACCTGACTTTCTAGAACGTGGAATCTGTTATGGAATTGAATGAACTGAAAGAACAAGAGAGTTCACAGAAAATTCACATTTATGGCTTTCTGCAAAACACTGGTAGAGCCCCAGAGGATAATGCTGAGCTGGCATAGAGAGGGGGGCTCCCCTTCAATGGATCCTGGGCTGCTGGGTGTGGTTCAGGTTTTGCATTTGGTCCAACTGCACTTCCATGGCAGAGAGACACTGCTCTGTTCACTACTGAGTTATTCCTAGGACCCCACCTTGGAGTCAACCCCCCAAATCCTGAGATTCCCCCATGCTCCTGACCCCACAAGTCAGCACTAGGTCATGAGGCTTCCGAGCAGCAAGGAAACCCAGATGGAAGCAGGCCCACAAATGGCACTCAAGGCACTGCCCTCCCCCCTGCCCTCCCCACCCCAACTCAGGCTGAGGCCTTGACCAGGTTAGACCCAAGTTCAGCCCACATCTCAATGCAGCTCGGGGGTGGGGGGGAACACATTCCTGTCCCTAAGAAGCCCAAAGCCAGGGGTGCTGATAAGGTCCAATCTCACTGGACAAGGCAGGTGGGGGACTCCCAGTCGAGGATGACTAAAGTCGGAGAGCCGGTCAGCCCTGGTGTTGACAGATTGACTATCAGGTTAATAAGTGCTCTCCTTTCCTCCTAAAGGCTAATTAAATATTAATCGGCCTGGTGAGGTCAGCAGAAATTGCTTGGTGGCGGCAGAGTGAGATAGGTTTAATTAATTCTCCCTTGGAGGGTCTGGCCAAGGGGCCCCATGTGTCCCCAGTTGCCTTCCACACAGCCCTGGGGCCTGGTACCTCCTTATGGCCTCCAATTTCATGATGCCAGGAGGAGGTGAATGTTGGGGTTATGCCCCTGCTTACCACATTCTGGATCCCCCTCAGGCCTCCCCTCTCAAGGGTGCTCTCCTTCCCGGCCCACACCCATGAATTTCTGCCTGGATGACACCTTCCTTGGCCTGACACCATCCCCCACACTGGGCATGGCCTGTGTGTCTCATTTCAGTTAGTCTCAGATGAGCAGGGGGCTGGGCCTAGGAAGGGGCTTCCTTGAGTCCCTCCTTGAAAGATGGATGCTTAGAGTGGCTGGTGGGAGACGAGAAGAGGTAGATGATGATAGGCCCTGAGAAGAAAGGTTAGGGCTGGAAGAATGTGCCTCTCTGCTCACCATCTGGTTATTATCAGAGTAGACTAACCCTTGCCCACCCACATTGTAGCTGGGGGTGATTCAGAGCCCCGTGGGTCTGGGTTGCCAGGAGGCTCCCCCAAAGAGTCACAGACTAGGGGAAGGGGCACAGGAGCAGCAGGAGCCTGCCCAGAGCCCAGAAACACTCAGTAGATACTCAGGCCAGCACAGGGAGAAATTCAGAGTCCCTATGGGTAGGGGCTCAATACCAGAGTTGAGGGGACATCGCATCAGTCTTATATATGCAGAATACAACTGAGCCCCATGGGGGAAGGTTTGACTGACCTGGGATGCTGTGGAAGCTGACACGCCTGCCCTATTGCCCTGATTTTGGACCTGAGGCCCGGGCCCCAGGACCATCGTGCCCTAGGACCACAGGAAGGCCTAGGAAGTGGGCTACAGGGCAGGGTCACCGGGAAAAGATTCTACATGACAGGAGGGAACAGATGGGGTCAGAGATGTGGTGGGGCAGCCAGATCCTCCTTGACCATTAACTTCAGACCCAGCTGTGGAGCATGGGGCCCTCCTCAGGGGCACCCCCATCCTGGTTCAGGAAATCCTCATGGGAGGTATGTCAGAGCCCTGCATCTGGGTCTTTGCTCCAGCTCCATGTCAATTTTTTATTTATTTGAAAGTGGGACTGGAAGTGTTTTCAAAGTGAGTCTAAAGTAATTAGGAGCTCCTGCTGATGGATTGCACTGGAGGGACATGGGGATTATTTATTACCGAGTCACTTGCTGGAAAGGTTAGAGGCTGAGAAGTAATTATTTTTCCTTCCTCTCTCCCCCACCTATCTTCTCTGTTTGAAGAGGATGCATTTCAGGGGAGAACATTTTGGAGGTTTGGGACCACTGTCACCGCCTGCCCTGCCCCAGGAAGGTGGGTTGATTATGGGATATGTCCCAGGGAAGTTCTGGGGGTCACAAGGTCCTGAAGGGCCCACCCACCTGGCTCACCCATCCCTCTCCTTTCTGTTTTTACCCTTTTCTTTTGCTCCCTCCTTGGCATAAGGTCCCTAGCAGGGGAAAGACACTACTGTACTGTGTGTGCAGACCCAAATGGGGCTCTTGCATGCACCAAAGTATATCACAGAGTCATATACTCCATCACAGAGTGCCCATCTTTAGTTACCCAAGCAGCTGGCACAGCAGATACAAAGGCCCTGGGGTGGCAGTGGGCTGGCAGTCTATAGGTTGGGGCAGAGCAGTTGGGCAGAAGAGGAACTGACTACACAGACTATGCTAAGGGCTCTGAGTTTTCTTCCAACTGTTTGGAGGATAAGGGAGTAGGGAACATGTGACACATTTACCCACCTTACCTGACCAGCATGGAATCTTAAAAGCAAAAGCTTACTCTACCCCCTTCCCAATCCACAGCTCCTGTTCCATCCTGGACTAGCCTTGTTCTCCCCTTCCACTTGCTCTTCTAGTTGCACTTCTCACCTCCTGGGAACTGCCTGGTACAGACATGATGGAGAGGAATCCAACATAGCAAGGGGGCAGAAAGCCCAGTCTGGTTGACTTAAACAGAAGAGGGAAGTTGTTGCCTCCCAGATCTCAACTCTCTGGGATAGATCTCCGACTTCAGGCATGGCTTGATCCAGGGCTCAAATGTAAAGATGAGGATCAATGCCTGGGATCTTACTTAACTGCAATCGTGGTTATACTCTCAGCCACCACCACCACCCATTGTCTGATTATTTTAATGTCCATCTAAGGTAAACCAACAAGAACTAAATATATTTTCCCATCTGAAACAACAAAAAAGCCAGAAAAAAAAAACCAACGCTGGTTTTAAAATACTGGACATCCAGTCAGTAACGGACAAAGGTTTCTGAGATGGGAAGAAATGAGGTAAATCTTACTAGTGAGACAATGTCTAACCATAAGGCAGGAAGGGAGAAGGTAGTGTACCTCAGGAAATTGACTGAGTTGAAGAGACAGAGCTAAGAGTGTGTGAAAACCATAGTGGAATTTTCAGGACAGTGTATCCAAAAGGAGAGAACTGCCAAGAGATTGAGGACGCTGGAGATCTATAGACGGCCCCTCTTGAGTATTATGAGTATTGCTTATTGCATGCAAGCAGGAAAATTATCCAAAACCTAGGAAAGAACCAACCAAAAGGATGAGAACAATGTCCAATGCTGTTACCAACTAGATTCATGTTGGAAAAACTCATAATTCACAGGACTTTGGGGAAGAATATCCAGGAGGGTCTTGCCCTTGTGGGGAATTAGTAGCACTAGATTGAGAATTGCGCAAGATGCACGAAAGTAACAATAATAGTGAGACTGGAAAGAATCAAACAATTTTCCAGTAACTTAACTGCATCCCAAAACATAGCTCAAGCATATTTACGGGAATACAAAAATATCCAGTAACCAAAGGGCAAAAATTCACCATATCTGCCATCTAATCAAAGATTATCAGGCATTAAAAGAAGCATAAAACATGACCCAAAATTAAAATTTATTAACTTAAATTAAGATTAATTAATTCTGACCTGGAACTGACACAGATGTTAGAATAAACAGACCAGGACATTAAATCAGTTACTATAACTATACTGTACATGTTTGAAAGATAAGTAGAGACATGAGAGGGATGAGAAGACCCCAAACTATAATGTTTCAGATGAGAAATACAATAGGTGATATTACTAGTTATTAGATATAGAAGAAATTATTAGTGTACTTGAAAGCATAGTAATAGAAGCTATCCAGAAGAAAAAACTGAGCAAAGAACTTTTAAAAATAAAACAGATCATTAGTTGGTTGTGTGAGAGATAACTTCCAGCAGCTTAGTATATGCATAATAGGAAATCCTAAAGCCAAGTGGGGAGAGAAAAATATTTGAAGAATTTTGACTGGAAATTTATTAAATTTAATAAAACTGTTAACTCACAAAGGAATAAACATACAAATGACAGCTGGTTTTTCATGGTAATAAGAGGACACTGGATCAACATGTTTAAAGCACTGAAAAACCTGTCAACCTAGAATTCTATACCCAGCAAAAATATCTTTCAAAACTGAAGATGAAATGAAGACATTTTCAAATAAACAAAAATAGAAAGAATGTATCATCAGCAAAGCTATATTACTAGAAATGTTAAAGGAAACCCTTCCTGGAGAAAGAAAATAATAACAGACAAATGTGAATCTCCATGAGGAATGAAAAGCACTAGGAGTCATAACTATTCCTCTTCCAGTATCTCACACCCTGACACCAAGTTCAGAAGATAAAGATCTTTTGGTGCTCCATTTATCCTTCTGGAAATTGAACATAAAAACATCAGCTTCAAAAGAAAGTTGATCTCCACACAGTGATATATAATTCATCCATATAAAGGAAAGGAGCACTGATATGTGCTATGTCGTGGAGGAGCTTCAAAGACATATGCTCAGTGAAAGAAGCAGACAAAAGAGACCACCTGCTATATGATTCCATCTATATGACAAATTCAGAACAGGAAAGCCCACAGAGACAGAATGTATACATTGGTGGGTGTCAAGGATAGGGGAGGGGGATGGGGCATGACTGCTAATGGGTACAGAGTCTTCTTTAGGGGGAAAGGTTTAAGAACTAGATAGAGGTAACAGTTGCACAATATTGTGAACATACTAAACGCTACTTAAATCTTCACTTTAAAAATGGTTAGTGGTTAATTTTATAGTATTTGAATTTCACCTCCATTTAAAAAAAATGATAGGGAGGATTAATGAAATTACATTTGAAGATGGAGGCCTGGCATCAGCTGGGCAAGCCATCAGTGGTGGATGTTCACATTATTCATTCCATTATTCAGTGTCTCTGTCCATATGCCCCACAATTATTAGAAAAATGTAGATTATTTTTATCCCCATTTTTCAAATAAGCAAATGAGGCTCAGAGAGGGTAAGTGGCCTGCTCAAGGTCACACAATGACCCAGGTTCCCCACTCCAGTCCAGCTCTTTCTGTGCACTATCCAAAAGGTAATCTATTTGAACCTTAAGGGCAAGGAACTGTCAATGTGTGAAACTCAAATCCCCATGATCATTTTGGAATCCAGTATGACAATGCTGGTGCAAGGCACTGAGGACTGGTGTGATGTTGGGAAAGGAGGTTCAGTAAGGAGGCTTTTCTCAAAGGTGCAGCAGGATTGAGTGGAGGAAGCACTCAGGAATCAGGCAGCAGTTTGTTGAGAGCCAGAAGAGGGCTATGCAATAGGAGCTGTGATTTTCACAGGTCTAGCTAGGAAAGACATATCTTTACCCCCTCATCTCCATCCACAATCCAGAGAGAGTGGGAGCCAGGGATGAAGCACCTCTCCTCCTGGGCCCCGAGTAGAATAAGAGAGCCAAGTCTGAAGATGGGGGGGTACATGGTGACTCTCCCACTTCCCACATTGACATATGCCCATGTTGCTCTACTCCCCCTGGCACCTCAACACCCACCCACCCATCTTAAGGAGGGAGGGTATTTTTAAAACATCAGCCAGGCAGCATTTTTCAGCTTCCTCAAAGGCCTCCCACCAGTCTTAGGATATTCTAAGTCCAGTGCCTCAGCAGTATTCCCACACTGCCCTCCTGGGTCACTGAAGCTTGTAAGTCTTCTATGTTCTCTCCTTTCTCAGGGACTTTGCACTTGCTGTTCACCTGCCATAAATGTTTTTCCCTCCCTTTCTACCTAGTTGACTCTTTCTCCTCCTTTGATCTGGGTTCAAGTATCATGGAACCCTCTTCCTGACCCTGGACCTAGTTTGTCTGTAAGACCCTCATAGCAGGTTTCCCTGTCCTGAAAGCCAGAGGGGTGGAAGTTAGGTCTGGTTTATTCATTGCTGTGCTCAGCCCTGAGCAGCACCTGCTGAGGGGACAGAACCCAAGAATCAGTTGTTGAGGACAGACACAAGTGAGTGTGTGAGTACATACACAAATGAACAAGCAGCACTTTGGGCAGAAGGTGACCTTCCTTTTACAGTCATTGACTTCAGATGTGGGCTCCAGCTGACATTCTTCTGCCCTGCCAGAAACTTCCTCCAATAATGGCCAGCCCCCCTGACAGGGGGTAGGGTTCTGGGGAGGAGGAGTCAATGAACTAGCCTTACCTCTAGGGGTAGGCAGTGCTGTGGATTAGGAGGGAGGTCTGGCTCCACTCTGGGCTGCTTTGCCCTTCTGGATCTCAGTTTCCCTGTCCGTAAAACGGGCACATTATCTTACAGGGCTGTACAGTCAAAGATTGTGGATATACCCCCGTTTTATAAACTTTGAGGCACTGTGTACATGGAAGGTACTACAAGAAGAGTCACAGCCCTTTCAGTCCCACTGCTGAGCCCCATGCACTGAACCTTTCTGGGTCTCCCCTGACCCCTAGAACCCAGTTGCGAGGCTCCCTGTAGGAGTGGGAGGGTAGGTAGGGAGAAGCCATGGGGAGAGGCAGTGGAGCCCAGGGGAGAGGGTAGCCAAGGGGCAGGAAGTGGGCAGAGGCCAGGAGGTGAAGGCCCCTCTTGTCACCCTCCTGGGTCTGTGTCCCAGCAGGGCTGTCTGTCCGTGGGTCTGTGTGAGGAGGCCTGCCCAGACGGGGTTGGCGGGCGCTGCAGGGCGCGCAGCTGTTTGCTGGGCCTTGTCATGAACCAAACACGGTAACTGTTTAACAATTGAACCACACTAATGAATATCGGGCCAGATATTTTCGAGGCTGTTCCGACTGATTACTTGGAGAGCTGAATACGTCTCCCAATTACCCAGGCAATTAGGCGACTAATTAAACACTTACCCTTCGCTTCATAAACAGGCCCGAGCGGGTGGGAGTGGAGCTGGCTCAGGCTCTTGCAGAACACCGGCTGTCAGAGTCCCCCACACGTACATACACCCCAGGATCAGCGATGGGGAGTGGTGGTCAGAAGAGCAGAGGTACTGGTATCCAGACCAGCCAAAGTGTCATCCAGATCTTCCCCAGGCAGAGTCCAGCCTTCTCAATCCTTTCAATTGCCCTCTGCTACAGGAAGCCCTCTGGCCTGCCTTAACCCAAAGGACTTCTGCCTGCTGACCTTGGGCATCCTAGTCCCAATCCCTGACCCTGACCTCTACTTGTAGGATACTCTTCCTGTCCTGGGGCCCATGCTTTTCTGCTCTGGCAAAGGCTATTTTGATCTGCTCAGAGGAAACCAAGCCAATAGGCCTACTAGCATCTGGTCTCCACTTTAAGCTCTCTACCAGAGTCATTTTTCTGGAAAACCTATCTGACTGTGTTAGGCATGGTGGTTTTAAAACATGATCCCCCAATTGTTTTGACATTCTTTTCCTGGAGGGTCTATATCTGTTCCCCTTGAATCTGGGCTGGCTTGTGACAGAACTGCAGAAGTGACACTGTCCACCTGAGGCTGGGTCAGTGAGAAGACAGCCTCTGCCCTGTTTCTAGGCCCCGGATCATGCTTGGGACTCTGGGCCCACCATGTCGCACATGCACACTAATACATCATGTGCACACATGCTGGTTGACTTTCACTCAAGGAGATCATCCTGGATCATCTGAGTGGGCAGATTTCATCAGTCAAAGAACAGAGCAGAGATTTTACCCATAGCAGCCGTTTTAAGCCATGCTGAAATAGTCTGCTGGGGACTAGCCCCTCAGATCTTGGGCTCTCCTGCAGCCCCACACAATCATGCCAACCAACTCCTTGCCAAAAATATCTATCTATCCATCTATCATCTATTACCTACCTATCCATCTATTCATCTACCATCTATCTTCTCAACCCTGTCAATTGTCTCCTGCTCCAGGAAGCCCCATCCATCCATCCATCCATCCATCCATCCATCCATCCATCCATCCTTCCATTTATCATCTATCCATCTATTAACTTGCTATCATCAAGCTATCTATCCTCTGTTTACCTATATTATATATAGATGAAATTACATTATCTCTCATAGACTCTCAAGTACTTCTGTTCAGCTATTCATTTAAGAGGTATTCATTTGGGAACCTATTGAATGCCAGAGCCCATGCTAAGAACTGGAGCCTATAGTCTGGGTGTGAGGATGGGGGGTTGTGTGGAAACAGACATTTGCTAAATAAGGACACTTCAGTATCACCCAGAACTGCAGCCCAAGAACCTGGCAAGAGGCTGATGAAAGTGATAGGTCTGGGCAGACAGGTCAGGGAAGGCTTCCCTGAGGTGTTTACCTTGAGATGAACCCCAAAGGAGATGAATGTGAACTAAAAGAAGAGAGAAAAGTAGCAGCAAGTGCAAAGGCCCTGTGGCAAGAAGAAAAACAAAGTAGCCAGGGCGATGAGAGGACGCTGGCTTACTAGCAAGGTCAGTGGTCAGGGGTCGAGACTTAGCTATTGAAACTTAGCTATTGAAATGGCTGCTGATGCCTCATGTAATCAGGGGTGATTTCCAAAGATGGCCTCAATCCTTCCCACTTGCTCTTCTAAAATTTGCCCATCCACTAGTAACAGAAGGGATCTGTTTGCCCTCCCAGAATGGCTAGCCTCAGGGTCTCACTTCTAGTAATCAGGATGTGGGAGCAGTTTCCACCTGACTCATTGCTCTCAGGACCTCTGCCTTGGACCCAGCCTCCACTGTGAGGAGGCTTTGAGGAGGCCCCTGGGGAGGCCACATGTAGGTCCCACTGCCCAACATGAGCGAGGAGCCTGCAGGTGATACCAGCTGACACCAGGTGGAGCAGAGACAGCTGATTCAGCCAGACTGCAGATTTGTGGGCAAAATTGGTGCTGTTTTCAGCCACAAAGTGTTGCCATGGTCTGTTGTGGAGACAGAAGGCTCTGGGCACTGGGGTTTGAGCGTCTCTGTGGTTCTTCACACCCCCTCCACTGGAAGCCCACCTGACAGGAGGAGACAGCAGCTCAGGTAAGCCAAGGATTTGCCCTAATGCATATGCCAGCAAGTGCCCACCTCAGAGCTGGGCCATCCCACTGCTCAAGGGGGAGGCTTCCCTGAGGGCCATTACAGACAGAGGGATGGTGTCAGCCCTCAGGGGCAGAGAGAGGGGGCGCTCAGGATCACACTTCCTGGCCTGGGAGTCAAATGCTCTGGGCCCACACCGGGGGCCTCATCCCTGTGGGCCACCAGCTGGGGGTGCAGCCTCCTGGGGGAGCAACTCCCATCCAGAGGATGAGGTTCTGCCTTATATCTGGATTTTCCTCAACTTCCCAACCACTGGCCC
Organism: Scalopus aquaticus; assembly: GCA_004024925.1. NCBI lineage: Eukaryota > Metazoa > Chordata > Mammalia > Eulipotyphla > Talpidae > Scalopus > Scalopus aquaticus. The sequence goes on from PVIJ01006158.1 coordinate 93,885, forward strand.
TGGGGAGTGTCCAGGAGACACAGGTCTGGCAGCCAGGACACCCTGAGATCCCCCATCCACTTGCCCCACAGGGCCCAGCCGCCCCTGGCGCTGCACCCCTGCCCCAGCGCCAGCCGTGGAGGGGCACCCAGCAGACAAAAGGCTCTGTGTGGCTGGCGGTGGAGGCGGTGTTTATGGGGGCCGGGAGTTTAAGAAAACAGGGCCTTCCTTCCACGGGCGCGCGCGGCCGGTGGGGGGAAGCGGGAGCTAATTAAATCTGCACGGCCGGGGCCACAGAGGCCGATTGTGCAGCCAGAGGATGTTAATGTGCATTTTAAATATTTATTGTAACTGAGGTAGGTTATGAAAACAGACATCCCTCCTTTCAACACTCCGTGCGTCAGATTTAGGGCTTGTCTGGCCGCTGAGTGATTTCGCAGCGGTCGGCAGCCCCGGAGCCCATCCATCACACCCCACGAGAGGCCGGGGACGGTGAAAGATTAGCGGCTGATTTACCGACTGTGGGCCGCCGCTGGGTGGGGCAGTCACACACCTGTCTGGGCCTGTGGGCCACCAGGGTGCTGTGGCTCCTCTGGGCCCAAGGACTCGGAGGGAACCAGGTCTCCTTGGTGTTGGACTGACAGCAGAGAAGGCTCCGGCCGACTGTCCTGGTTCTCCACACTGCCTGATTTCCCCCTCCCTGACGGGGGTGGGTTCCAGCACTCTGCTGCCCTCTGGGTCTCAGTTTTCTCATCCAGATTATGGGAGCAGAGTAGCCATAATGTTGGGAGTAAAATGAGACAGAGGACAAAGTTGTGCTGGCCAGTTTCCCTGCCACAGCCAACCTGACGTCACAGCGGCCCAGCCAGGCAGAGCAGGAACAATCGGTTCTTTGAATGGGTACAGGTGGCAGGAGCAGCTCCAGCACGCACTTCCTGGAGGCAGGCGCCCAGGGCAGAGCCTTGCTGGAGCACAGCCAGGCCTCGGCAGTGGTTGTGCCTGCCTCCATGCCTGCCTTTCCTTCTTTCCTTCTTTCTCTCCTTCCTTCCTGCCCTCCTTCCTCCGTCCCTTCCTCCCACCTCCCTCCCTCCCTCCCCCCTTCCTCCCTTCCTCCCTCTCCCTCTCTCTCTCTCTCTTT
>PVIJ01006159.1:0-95199 GCA_004024925.1 Scalopus aquaticus
CCCCCCCCACTGATTGTCTCTCTCCCACCAGGCCTCCCTGTAGTCCTGTTATAAGTGAAACCATTCGATATTTTTCTCTTTCTTTCTGGCTTATTTCACTGAGTATGATCCCCTCTAATTCCATCCATGTCGCTGCAAATTGCATGTGTTTATCTTCTTTCCATGCTGAATAGTATTCCATTGTGTATATGTACCACATCTTCTTGTTATAGTTTTAATCTGCTTTTGGTATCTGTGTATTGTTTTAGCTTACAGAATTCATTAGTACAATAAGTGTATGCTGTCTGTTAGAGGATTAATGAGTATATTTTATATCTGAGCATCATCTCTGTAGTAGTAGTAATAATCAAATATAAGATCACAATATAACAGAAGAGCACAAATCTCATAATAGGCATCTAATAAATAATTTTCCATGGTAATATTTCCATGTGTCTTCATCACTTGGCTATGAGGGGGGAAAATGATCCATTTACTACGCTATCAAATATAACTATTAAATTGATTCCCAAGCTGATAGATACAAAGATTAATATGAATTATTTATTGTGTTTCTATTGATTAATGCCTTTTGGATACTTAAGCTAGGAATATCCTTTCTACCATAGGCAAGTTATTTTATACTTATGTGTGAAATGAAATGATTTGGGGTTATTAGTTTTATAGTAAGTTCTAAACAATTTCACTACATCTATCTGCCAGACATTTTCCTACTTTGTCCTGGAAATAGAATTTTTCTTTACTGTACAGTAAATATGCTTGAGATTTGAGTTTGGGATACTGTGTCAGCCTCCCCACCACCCACTTCCCCAGCTCATAGGATAGTCACCTCATGATGGTTCTGAACTTTTCTTTTGAGCATTCAGGTAATAAAAGCCAAGGCTTCCAGCACCATTTTTTGCTGCTTCTCATGTGAAGAGCCTACATGTAGGAAAACACCAAGCAGATTGAAGAAATAGAGCCAAATCATGATAGCATTTGACATTGACTCCAGTCATTCCTAAAGGCAGGAGTTAGCCTGTTATAAGAGAGAATTTTCTCTCTCATTTTCTTTGAGCTAATTTGGGTTATGTTTCTCTCATTTGGGAGAGAAGATGGTGAGGTAGGGAACCTGAATAACAGGGAAACTTTAAAATGAAAACAATTCCAAAAGATTGAGGATTTTTCTAAGGAAAAGAGACTGAAAGTAACACTTCTTTTGATAATGTAATATAGCCAGAAAAGAAGTTGTTTGCTGAAGGTATTACTCACTTCTGTGCAATACACATCACTCTTATCTTTGAAATGTTTACAGTGTACGCTTATTAGGACATTGGAGGAAAGGGCAGATGTGGAGCCTTGGGGGTAATGACCAGTGGAATCACTGGTGACTCTTTTGTATCTTATTTATGGACCCAAATCAACCGAGTCAACCCAAGAGAAAGGACATATTTCCCTAGGTTTGGGCTTGTAAAATCCCAGGGAAGGCTTTTCAGTGTTCCAGTTTGAATCAGATACCCACTCTGTCACTGTGTCCAGGCATGGGATGAGAGATTGTTTGTATACACATGAGACCTTTTGAACAGAGCCTTCTGGAAGAGGGCAGGACAAGCACAAGCCCTGCCACATCAGTGTGACCTTAGTGACTGTCCAAATTGTGTTCACTGCAGCGTGTCACTTCTGGTGTTCACAGTAGTGACAGTGTATGCAAAACGGTACAGGACAGCGTATTCTACGGGTTGGTAATACTGCATTTTATTTTCAGCTCAAGTGTTTACTTCACTGTTTCAAAAGTAGTTGGAATTAACTGAAATGATAATATGAAAAAGGTTTCTATACAGCACCAGGTGGAAAAGCTGTGTAAATCTATCACTTAAATGTGTTTTGTTTTGGAAATGTGGTTTTACTATCTAAACCAAAACAGTTAATGTAACTGAGAGGCACTATAGAAAATACACGATAAACAAAATAGCATAGTGAGCTCTGATCTCTTGGAGCTAGGAAGAATCGTCACACCCTCACTGAAAGGAACCATAAGTCTGGTTATCTTGATAGTTCTACCCTGAGGTTGCTTGTCCTGATAACATAAATTTTCATAGGAGTCAGAAATTGCTGCCAACTTAAGGTGCCCTGGAATTCAGATGCTGCATGCTAAACTGCAGTTCCCTTTGGGTGACTGACTTGCCAAAACCATATGAAAGTTAATTTTGTTTTTCATCCAGATGAAATAAGTAGAATTTCTGAACTAAGAGAGAGAGAGAAAGAGAGAGAGAGAGAGAGAGAGAAAGAGAAAGAGAGTATGTGTGTGTGTGTACACATACACTGACTTGAGAACTACCAAGATAGTTATTTATATGAGTTTCAGTGTCATTAGATAACACCTTACTAGCATTTAAGTAACTTGATTTATATTTGGAATCCTCATTAGTCCTATAAAATTAAATTATGAAGGAAAGATTATTTCAAGTACCAATTGTTTGTGTTTGAATATTGGGGATGGAAAGAGATAAAAACAGACAGAACATTTTAATTATGTGTAATTTCAAGTAATTCAATAAAGATTATAGGCAAAGAATTTTTAAGTTACAAATTGTATATCATTTTTAAATGCTTGCACCAAGTCTATAAATATACATGTTTATGTGCACTGATGGTTCATTTAATAAATTGATGCATATATGCATTGTTCTCAATTAAGAATTATAAATTCATATACATTGGTAAGCCTGCCATTTAGGTCATTAGATACATGAACATACTGAAGAAGTTAAACACTTAGAAACATTGGTACTACTGAAAGTAATGAAGAGGATGCATGTATCAGGACTTGCTGAGAATGTCAGACCCACTCTGAGTGATGTACAGTCTCTGTACAAGGCTGTTGCCCTGCACCCCAGTTGCTGGGCCCGAGGCAAGCAGAGCCCACAGTCAGGAAAGTAGAGCAGGACAAGAACAACCTGGAATTTGCAAAGATGAGTAGAAACTCTTGAGAAGGAACTGTCACATACCTGTCTCCTGCCACCTTCACATCTGCAACTTTGGTGACATGATGGCCCTCAGAACTGGTGCACATCACTGTGGAGCAGTGACCCAAATTATGAGAAGTGAAAGCTGGCGGATCAGCTGCAGCCCAAGGAGATCTAGCAGAAGGTGGAGAGGCCAAACTCAGTGCTGCCCCAGATCAGTAAGTGGATCCAACTGATCCACGGCACTTGTCTGTAAGCTGCAGTCCTGCCTCACAGCAACTTCCCAAGCATATGTATGCCTGATGCTTTATTTCTGCCTCCCAAATCTCATGCTAGGAGCCTCACCTGTCATGACCTACAGCTATGGAGGAAAGGGTCTTGTGGACAACATAGTTCTGAGTTAGCTAAATTACTCAATGCAAAACTATCACACTTCACCTTTCTGGGCTTAAGTGAAATGAATCCAATAACCTGAAATGACCAAGGGAAAGACAAAAATAATTATATTAGAAAATATTAAATGTTATTACTTAAACGTTACCAGATGCCTTAAACGCTAAATATAAATTCTAAATTTCTCTAGTAGTTCAGGATAATTTTTTAATTTCATTCTAACATTCATTTATTTAATAGATGTACTTAGTAAAACTCACTAAATAGTATTACTTAATAATACTTGATGATTTTTTAAAGTGTAATAAAATAAAATGTTACTTATTTCTAGGCTTGTCTTTTTAGTACCACTATTTTTCTCCTAACACTTGGGAATACCTACTGAGTACAATCCACAGTACGGAGAGCTTTGGTTTATGTAGACATGAATAAGAAAGTATCTTTATCATTTAGATTTACTCAAATTCAGTATTTCCAAAATCTGTTAATTACATTTTTCTTGAAAAATGTCTTCATGTTCAAGTAAGTTTGGGAAACACTGGCTAAGCAATGTTCATTTGATTTCTCAAGCCTTTATTATACAATACGATTTACCTTGGAATCAATCTTTTTAAGAACAACTTCAGGGATTACTAGGGAGCATAGTTGGGAAACTATTGCCATAGACCTTTGGTTGAACTCTTATTTCATCTGTTGATTTACTTCAAGTGAAAGGTATTCTCAAATGATAACCTATCAGCACATTTTTGAGCACTCTTCTGTACCAAAGAGAGGTTACAAATCAGAGAGATTGCTAACAAATTTAACAACACGCCGTGCATTTGGCAAGTCCTCGGAAAATGAGTTTTGGTGTTCTCCTGGACCTTGTCCTTTAATAAACAGGAAGCAGTACTGCACTGTTAGGGTGGCCCTACCAATCTACCCAACAAGAAGGGTTTGAAACGGCAAGGGACTACTGTTAATGAAGCTGGGAGCTCAGGTGTAAGGAGAATTATCCCAGGCAGAGAGGGATGGTACCCTCATCTCAGCATGTAACCTAAACAGTTGTGTGTAGTTTCATTTGGCATCTTAATTACTTCAGCCCTGTTCTTGACGTCAGTGGCCCGTTTTCCAAGACTAACTGATTCTTGGTTGGTTCACAGGCTTTAGCATCAATAATAGATCCTGAAATCGTTTACTAATGCTTTAAACCTGTAACAGTGGCTTTGAACAATACAATTGTATACCTAACGGTGGTTTTCAAAATGGTAAAAATGGAACTGTGCATATTCTTGGCAGCTAAATGCATGTAAGTTTTAAAATGTGTCTCTCCCAGAGAATTTTCTTCAAAGAATACCAAGAGTATTAGTTTGCACTATTGGTTTATTGTAACTAAAGAAGAGAAGAATTTGGGTTACATATTTAATGTTTTCTCTTTCCTTTAATCTTTTTACAGTTTTTTGAGGTGCCATTTGATTCAAACATGAATAGGACAAAGAACAGACCTCTGGTTCGTGGACAGATCAGGTAAAATCATAAACATAAGTCTCTTCAACCTTATAGAAAATTCATTTGTTTGTTCATCCTGAGTCATTTCCCCATCTTGCCCCTTGAATCGTGAAGTCAGAATAACAGGGCCTCCCCGTTGGCACAGCTGTTAAGCGCTGCTCTGTGGAGCTGTCGGCAGTGGTGATGCGAGTTTGACGCCCGGCCAGGGAGACTCCCACATGGCGCGGCAGACCTCTCCTGCCTTGCCCGCTGCTCCCCTCAGCAGTGTATTTCCGTCTATCTGCCTGTTCTGCTCCCCACTCTGTCTCTGGTGAACCCTCTTGTCGCCCCACGCCTCTGGACTGTACCCCAGCTTGTGTGCATAAATAAAATAAAATCTTTAAAAAAAAAAAAAGTAAGAATAACATAAGGAACATAATTGCTGTGGACTTTCCAAATCCAGCCACAGTGTTCTATAGAGCAGTTAAAGTGGATGTAAGATTTGCAGTTTTGTTGTGGGAATAACTCGTGATAGATTTTTTTATTAAATTCAATTATGAGACAGGGGCTTGTTTCACTTGTAGTGACTAAAAATAAAATCATTCCATTAACACAGATGATTTCAGACAAATCCATATAGAGTCTCAAAAGAAAAATATGTCTGAAGCTTAATTTTTTCAGATAAACTGATACTGCTGTTATATGCCAGTGAAGTACTGCCTCCATTACTCTCCTTTCCCCCAAATTCAATTAGGTAGAACTAAAAGGCATATAAATATTTTAATATCACTAATGGTTAATAATTAAACATTTTCCTTCCTGGAGTCCTCGAAACCAGCATTTTAAAATATATATTTTTTTAATCAGTAGATAGCACAAGCCGAGAAGAATAAAAAAAAAGCCAACTGGTTTATAGAGAATATTCCAAATCAGTGAATCCTCTCTTATTTCCAGGCAGTCCCCTCATGGGGCTTAAAATTTATTAGGGTAGCACGTCTGGATCAAATAAACACATACATATCTTTTTTTTTTTAAAGATTTATTTATTTATGCATACAAGCTGGGGTACAGGCCAGATGCGTGGGGCGGCGAGAGAGTTCACCAGAGATAGAGTGGGGAGCAGAACAGACAGATCAATGGAAACACACTGCTGAGGGGAGCAGCGGGAGGTAAACACATAAGTATCTTAAGTAAACCAATAAAGGAAGCCAAAAGGGATACAATAATATAAGTCTATATAAAAATGATTAGCTGTTTTTAGCCATTCAGTTCTTAAAATGAATTTAAAATATTGAGAAGGGCAATAGAACTAGATGAAAACATATCCAACAAGAAATCTCATATCTACTGTTATTTGAGTTTCTTTTTTTGAAATGCAAATGAAGGTACCTGATGTGTTTATTTTAGAAAGTCTCATGAGTATTTTTATTTGAGGACAGTTGCTTTGGAAGGGTGATGCAAACTCTAACTCATCTTAAAAGCCAAATGTTGCTCTTGCCACTGGTCATATCACAGGTATGTTTTACTTACCTGGAAATTCTGTCCAAGTGTTTTTCTCTCAGTGAAACTATACTGTCCTTTGGAATTGGGGGAAATACAGGGACAGGCCCAGCAATCTGCCACTAGGCATATAACTTGATAAAGGCCCGTGGTTCTGCTGTAGCACATCTTACTTTGCCCAGTGTGATCATTTCTTGCCCTCGGAAAAGCTAGGTTTGTCAGTACATCCAAGAGGAAGGAGCATCATAGCTTTGGTGGTTGATGTTGGCAATGCCCTTCTTTTAAAAGGAGAGCACCTGCAGTACAAATATTAGTCTTGTTCAGCTCATGATGGCTAGGTTGATGGAGATGACAGAGGGAAAGTGCTGCGTCACATGGTCTGAGTGCCACGTGGGCTAAAGGTCTAGTGGCCAGTTATCCAACTTAAATCTTTGGTAAATGCCTGTTGTTTTAGCAGATTTATTGAGAGTGTCACCTCTTATTCTCAACAATGCCCATTTGGGATGGCATTCTGTATAAAGAGAATAACTATATGGCATTCTGTATAAAGAGAATAATGGTGATAACTATGATGTTCACAGAATTTCCTTATTTTAAAACTATTTCATACAAATTCTATATAATGTTTTTTGTTTTTTTAATTTTTGCCTGGAAGGTCTGTGGTGTAGGCCAGAGGTACGGGGATTGGGGGTGTGTGAGAGGATTCACCAGAGACATAGTGGGGAGCAGAACAGGCAGATTTTAACCAAAATATACTGCTAAGGGGAGCAGTGAGCGAGACAGGAGAGGTCTGCTGTGCCATTTGTGAGATAGCTCCCTGGTCAGGGATCAAACTCAGGCCATAGTGGTGATAGCGCTGAGACTTAACCCCTAGGCCACCAGGGAGGCCCACTATATAAATTCTAATTGCTTATTTTGCCTAGAAGAGAAAAAAAGCACAAAGGTGAAAAATATGACATATCTAAATCAGTCTATGGGTAGACATTATAAAATAGACCTCTTTAAATAGCTTTTTAAAAATGACACTCGAGATCTTTGTTTTCTTATAAATCAGAAAAAGATAAATAAGATTGATTTGTTTGGACATTTCTGGCAAAAATGTCATGGCTCTGAATGATTGTTTGAAGAAGGAGCTAGCTTAGAGCTCTCATTCTCTGGTAAAGAACACACCTTAGAATTTATATGTCACATATCAGGTACTCAGACTGAGAGTGAGGAAATCCACTTAAGAAGTTGAATCTGCAAACTCAAAGTCATGTAGTGAAGGCAAATGTCAGAGGTGTTTACCTTCTTAGTAGAAATGCAGATTCAGCATAATCCAATTTTAGTTTGATAATGGAAAAAAGTTAATTGGCAATTAAAAAATACACATATGATAGAAAACTTCTCACTCTTAGACATTCTTCAAATAGTAATCATAGTCCAGTGAGAAATGTTTCTAACCTACTCTCAGCTTGGGAAAGTGAGTTAATTTTTCCACACTACTGCTTGCTCACATGTGAAATGGTATCATAATTCCTACCTTGTTTTTGTGGCGATAACAGTAAGATCAATAAAATTATGTAAAGAGAAGTGTATTGGTGGGGAACAGGCCTAAATCTAAAGAATTACAGAGTAGTTTGCAGAACTCGCCTCTGTTTTCAAAATTTGCTTTAAAATATAAATGTTTTAATTATTACCAGACAATAACATAAAAAAAGAAATTCAGATTAATTTTAAGGAACAGGAAAAAGTAAAACATATGGCAAGTAAGAAAACTCAGAAAGTCAAAGTTGTATGTTTCTATTATTATGCTTAAGTTTCCTCTCAGTGGAAAGTAGGGAGTTGCAAGTTATGGAGTACTTCATTCATATGTTGTCACCATCACACCTATATGGAGAATGTTGTCCCTGTAGAGAAGTGTGCTAGCTGCTGTTACTACAGAGGGGTAAATGATATGGTCTCCATTCTCTTAAAATCACATTGAGAAGACAACACACATGCACACAAGAACTGAATGCTAACAAAGATATTTTTTGAATGTGTCTACCGGCCAGGCACCTGGCACCTCTACAGGAGGTGTAGAGGTGACCAAGACATGCTTCTGTCTGTAGTGGGGACCACTTAGTTAAATATCTTCTGTATTTTGTAGTAAATTCTGTAGTAGCTACATGCCTGGGTGCTGTGGGAACACAAAGAGAGAACCTAGCACCTACCTAGAAGGTCAAGGGTGACTTGTCAGTGGGAATGATGTCCTCAAACTGAGAACCAAAGGATGAGGAAGAGGTAAGCCGCTCTGGCTGTGTCCTGTGTCTGCTCCTTTGTTAACAGGCGTCCTCCTCATCTCACTCCTTCCCTGAAGATACTATGCTCTACAATGACTGTCCCTCCGGTCCACGTCTCTCTTTTACAACTAGACCTTAGGGATGCCCCCTAGGCATCTCAGGTTACATTAAGCACACCCGTTCAGCATTTTCTCTACCAAATCTCCCTATATACTCGCTAGTTTACATTCCAACATTAGACATCTATGTGTCATTCAAGACTTTCTTTTCCTCTCATCCATTTCATCTAATTATTCAGCAAGCCTTTTCAACCTCCTTAAAGCCCTGTAATCTGTACCCTCTCACCCCACTACTTTAGTTTCAGACCTTTGTCAGTTCTATATAGGCTATTATGCCAGCTGCTTTCTCTCCCTTTTCTTTCACCCTCTTTCCATCTGTCTTCCATTTATCTGGTGGATAGGTCTTCCTTAAATGATCACATTTGGTTTTAGGCCTAGAAACTTTTAGGGTCTTCCAAACATATTTAAGGGAAATATTTGTTTTAAACTCTTTGCTATATTATACAGGTCTTTCAGAGTCTCATCCTTCCCAGTAGTTCCAACTTTGCTCCCCCCACTATGCTCACCCTTTTTTAAATTTTATTTTCCTTTTGTTATATGGAAACTGAATGGAACTGCTGATATTTTCACCACTGCGCCATGCTTTCTCTCATCTACCAACTGTACTCATACCGCCCTTCCATTGCCTGGGTAGATTTTATGCCAGGCATCTCTTCCTCTGGACAAGGTAGCTGTTTCCATGCTGTAGGGAGGTGGTGGTAGATGGTTTGTCTTGTCACTACTCAGCATACTACATATTGCCTGCTTCCTTGTGCCTCTTTCTCTATTATGGTATGATTTCTTCCAAGACCAAGACAGAGGTTGAATCAGCTCTCTGTTTCTCTCAGTGCCTAGGGTCATTTAGATAACACATATTAACTGAAGACCTGCTATGTAGTAGGCACCATTTTAAATGCTATGATATACAGCATTGAGCACAACAAATAAAGTCCCTAATGTCATAGAGCATTCCTGCCAGCCATCATTTCTGGCAGATCTGATTGATGAGGGTTTGATGGGTGGATGGGTGGGTGGGTGGATGGATGAATGGACAGATGGAGAGATGCTAGAGAAGTAGAAAGGACCTCCTAGGTGAGGGACATACAGGCGGAGGCATGGGTATATGACGTAGGCATCAATGCTGTAAGCCGGCCATTGTGGCAGAAGTGGAGAATTAGTAAGAGAAAGAGGTAGGCTGAAAGGTCAGAGAGAGTCTGTAGGCACAAATTGGACAGGTAGAGAATAAAGCCAAGGCCATGCCAGCAAGACGAGAATGCTGAGCAAAAGTACAAAGAGGGAGTGTAAAATCCGTATTTAAAGATAAAAACAAATGAATCAGCTGGGCTTAGAGTAAAGGGTTTATGTGGGAAAGTAGTAAGGAAATGAAGCTGGGAAGAAGGTTGTAGAAAATGTACCTGCAAGACTTAAGTTGTGAGGGCTATTCTGTAGGAGTCAGACCATGATCTGTGTTGTTCTGGAGTTCCTAATACAAGGCACGAGAAAGAAATGAAAGATGTATGTTTTGTAGAAAGGAAGAAGACAGCTTGATTGTTTACATGGAAAATTCAAATGAATATTAAAAAGCTACTAGAACCAATAAGTGAATGTAGCAAGGGCATGAGATACAGGGTCGATACATAGAATCCAACTGTGGGAGTCGCACATCTGCCTGACAATCCAAGCTGTTCCTCTGTGAGGTGGGGCAAGGCAAAGACCCCTTAGATTACTGACACCTCTTCTGAAATGTTCCCATCTGCTTTCTACATCTCTGCCCTTGTGCTGAGCTCTCCAATGCTGCAGCTTTTTTTTTTTTTTTTAAAGATTTATTTTATTTATACATACAAGCTGGGGTACAGGCCAGAGGTGTGGGGCGGCGAGAGGGTTCACCAGAGACAGAGCGGGTAGCAGAACAGGCAGATCAGAAATACACTGCTGAGGGCCTCCCCGGTGGCGCAGCGCTTAACCGTTGCGCCACCGGGGAGGCCCCAATGCTGCAGCTTTTTGTGCAAGTACCACATAATCCATATGATAAGGTCGAGTAGCAAAGGAGACAGAGAACATAGCCCTGGAGAAGTTGCGGCCCCACTGTGTGGTTGAATCCTCAGCTGGTGCTTATGTCCAACCAGGATGGTGTAACCCCTGCAGGGAAACAGGCCCGTAAAATTCTCCGCCTCTCCTACTGACAACATCTCCAAGGCAGAGTGGCTTGCGTGCCTAACCGTCTTCTTTTGTTCCCTCTTTTAATATAATACAGTGACTCTCAGACTCAGTGGGCAGGGCCATTCTATTCCAGAACTGTCCACACACAACTGTGCATGTACTGTGTCGTTGACTTCAAGGGATTTTGAGCATACTATGTTTTCCCCTTGGAGCTGACCTGAATAAGCAAAATAAGCTGCAGTCCCACTGTGTTTCAAAAAAAGGAAGATTCAGCTGCTGGTCCCATCTTTGATCACTAGTCTTGTGCTGCTCTCCTTTCTTGTGTCAGATGATGGAGAAAGTGACATTGAATATATTTAATAAATAAGAAATAGTAAGTTAATTGACTTTCTGAAATAGTTACAGTAAAAACATTCCCTTTTCATTTTAAAGAATAGAAATGCTACATACTTTCACAGGAGATCTTTACTTGTAAAATACCATTTAATAAGAATAAAATTTATGTAATTATATTATTCTGTATTTTATTTTTCCAAGGAGAATACAGGGCAGTACTTTTAATTAATTATCTGTTGATTACCTACATAAAGTACCAATTCTGTATATCTAAGTTCTCAGTTTAAACACTAAGCGATTGCCAACTGTTTGGGAAAATACTGCTTTTCCTATTTTCCTTACTCATGGGATAAAAAGGCATTTTTATACTAAGATGATATGCTTAAATTTACCCTAGCTCTTGTGGGGACACAAGAACTTATTAGTTATCCTGATTATCTATTCTAGAGAACACTGTGGCTTTGCAATAATTGCAGGTGGTTAATAGAAACATCCTTTTGCAGTTTCTATTTACCAAATGTAATTCCTGTGGAGACACTTGACCCCTTGGCTTTCTGCTTTTTACTTCAGCTCTGGGGCCTTTATGGTAGAATTATTTATCAGAGTCTTTAATGGCTTGGGAGCCACTTGATGAATTTGAGTACATTGTGCCTCCCATCACTTAGGAAGCATCCCAAATGCTCGTGGATGAGCCTGGAGTCATGGTGCATTTGGCTAAAGAGCCCTGGCCCCTGCATCTGAGGGCGTCTGGAGAGCAGCTCCAGAGGGTCAGTGTGGCGCTGTTTTAACGTCTGGTCTCGGCTCCTCACCGCAGAGTTTATCCCTATTAACTTGGAGCCAAACCACTGCAGCTGTCCCCCTGCGGCAGAGTGGAAGCACAGCCATGTCACAGCCCGGGGGACCCACAGCTTTTGCTAGTCTAGATGCACAGTCACCGGCAAGATCAAGAAGTGGTCTCTCTGCCATCTCGAGCCTCCCATAATTCCACTGTTTGATATCCTCACTACAGTCTCCCTTTCTTTCATCCCTTCCATGTCATGCAGGTGTCCAGTGTCCTTGAACTCCTTCCACTCAGTGAAGCTCCTGTCTGCTTGCAGTATTGGTTCTAGTTGGATCCAACGGATTTAACAGTTTCAGGGTGGCCAAGAAAAGGGGTGGTTAAAAGTAAACAGTTTTTCTTAAAATATACCTTAATTCTTCTTGAGAGGGTAAGACCAATTATTTTTCCGTCGCAGACTTTAGGTGCCAGAATCTAATACCTATTTCTAGAAGTCGGGGACCTTCAGAGCCTTGAGAACCCTTTTTTTACCCTATGGCTTCAAGCTCTAAGACCTAGTGACCGACTTACCTGAGAGCAAGTGATCAGTGCAGACTCTCCCTGGCGTCTCGTGGCACCCCCTCGACCTCCACTACACCATTGGGTCCTTTTCTTCTGACTTAGTATTTCAGCCATTGGTTCTTCTACCTTAGACAAAAGCCTGTTAAATCAGCTGCTCCATCTGGTTTTTGCTATATTTTTACAGCCATATTTCTGCAGAGTGGCCCACTTGCCACTTCACCAGCTAGTTTAGTTTCTACCCTCACTATTCATCTCTGCTTCTCTCTGTTTCCATTTCACTTTTTTCTCTCTACTGTTTGGCTTTTCTGATCCCACTTTCACTTAAATGGATTCATCATCAAAATGACGTTAGCTTCAGCCCCAGGGTCTTCCAGCTGAGTCCTCTGTCCCAATTCTAAAACCTTATGAGAGGAAATTTAATAGCCCAAGAGTGGGCCAGATATTTCATCTTTGACCCAGTCCCCTAGCAAAGGGAAGGAGTGAGCACAATTAAATACTGAGGGGTGTGGGGGTTGTAGCAAAAGTACCTAAGGCCGCTCCTTCCAGGGCTGTTTCCACCTAACTTGAGCTTGCACTGGGCCAGATGTGTATCTCAAGCCCTCATTCTACTTTGTAACTTTCTAATTATAACCAACTCCCCTACCACCAATACTTTATATGGAATTCTTTCCATGATTTGTAGTCAAAGCCTAAGGAGGAGATTCTTAAATAGAATATTTACTGCCTCTTGCATTTTGTCTCAGATGTAGAGATACATACCCTCTCTCTACATCCCTGTATTTGACAGTTTTTCTGTAGGAGTGTTTCCTGCTTCTGTCAAAGTTGGAGTTTTGTTCCCCTCTGTGTTTTTAGAGAGGACAGAGCAATATAGATACTTTTAATCTGCATCTTTATATAACTTGAGATCCTTCAAATTTAAATTTCTATGCTATCTTACACATTTTTTTAAAGTAATAACCGTTTTCCTGGTCCATTTAAATTAAAATAAATCTTTATTGAGAATGTCATGGTCTAATGTTTTCCCTGCATATTTTAAAATTAAATAACTCCTTTTTCCAATTCATTAAGAATTTATTGATTGCCTATAATGTTGCCAGTCCAGCCAGTTTTGTTTTTATAGTACTCAAAAGACTTATAATCTGGGTGAAAAAATTAACCTAAAATGCTTGGTAGACAGGACAAGGCACTCATAAGTATGAATTAAGAGTGAAGTAAATGAATTGATACAAGCCAGAAGTTCTCTGTAAAGTCAGAGAAAGTGGATACAGAGAAGGGCAGCTGGGACAGTAGAAGTTTCCTGAAGAAATGGGACCTGGACTGTGCTCTTGTTATTTTTGAAATACATCTGTGTTTTGATTATGTCTCCTTTGAATTATCCATTTCCCAACTTGATGCTGTTGACAAGAAAATAATACATGTCAGCGTTAAGTTTTTCCAACTTAATGGATCAGATGAGAGTGATCTGGGCCATAAGCAGGAGAGATAGAAGGATAAGAGTGGAGAGAAAGGTTATTTAGAGAGGATAAATTAAAACACTTGGAGTTGGGGTCAGCCAATACCTGGTTTTTAAATGAATGATGAAGATTGAGTTTTCGAAATGAAATGAATGGATTGTTTAGTTGGCATTATTAACTTAAAGAACAGGGTTTAGCTTAAGTATTATAGGGATTTACAGGAGACATTTTTCAAATTTACTGAAGGTTTTACCAGTAAGCACTTAAGCAAATGTAAACATTTTGTGGGCTGCAGGGGAGCTGTGGATATTATTCATCACCCAGTCACCCTAGTCGAGCAGATATGCACCCTGGCCAGGTTGAAACTCTGCAGTTTCCTAGGGTTGTTATGATTAGTCTCTTGGTGTGTATATATTGCAAATGTAATAAGAACATAAACATTTTATAAGTATAGGAATTTCTTTTTTTAGTGTTAACAGTCTTTTGAAGTGTCAGGAAGAACAAATTTGGTCTCAGTAGTAGTGGTACTCATGTAGACAACATTGCACTTAAAATAAAAAATCATGCAACATTGTGAACGGTGGTGTGAAGAATCAACCGAAAGTTTTTGTGCCTATCATCAGACTTAGTCATTACAGTGGGTGAATGAGAGAAACACTGGAATTTTCCAGCATTAGCGTTCTCTCAATGCCATAAAAAGAAAACATTTGATTATTTCGAAGCATTGTTGAGTTGTGAACATTTGCTGACTGCAATCCTAGAGATAAGGAATAGATTCTTCGGTTCCCACGTCTCTTTTTATAATCAGAAAATGCTCATATAGTCTAAGAAATACAAATAAAAAAGAATCTACTGTCATGTACAGTCACTCATAACCAATTGAGAAATAAGTCATAGGAGCAGTATTCTTAAGATAGTGCTCTCTTTGCATGGTTTGTCAAGGTTTGTTACAACCAGCATTCTGCACACCAGTCTTAGACACAGAGAACACAGAACTGAATGGTCCAGATCGAGGCACTGTAGAGATATGGTATGTGGACGAGCAGCAATGCAGCAGACCTGTCAGCATATGCTCTTGAAGTGCTGCGATCACTAAGGGGCATGTGGGTGACCTATAAGGAGGGGAGAGGGGAGAAGGGTAAGAAGAATGTTCCTGGAGGACTTGTTTGCCATCTTACAGGATGAATAAGAAATGGCCACAGAAAAGACTGAGAAAATATTGCGAAGTGGGGGGTGCTGGGGATGGGGTATGTTCTAGGGCGAAGGAGCATCATACACTTCATGGAATAGATTGTTTCCTTAGACCAAAGATTGCAAAACAGCAGCCAAGAGAACCAAATCTTGAAGAGGCATTTTTTGTTTAGCCTGCTGTCCTTTCCTATACTTGCCATTGTTTAAAAATAGAAAATTTTAACATAAAAGCCCAGATTTCTGGGCATTTGCATACTACTACATGGTAGCTTCTTGTCAGACCTCAGTAGCAGTTTCCACAGTCTTCACCACTTCTAATATTTTTTTACAAGTATGCCCACTTTACTCCTTTGCATCGCCAGTCTAGACCCTGTGGATTACCCCCAAGCGGGTGGAGTTGGAGATGAGCTGCCTTCGTCTGCATCTCCGGGCATCTGCACATACGTGCGGCACCCAGGTAGCCTATAGTGCTGCAGGGATGGATGATTTCATTTCCTTGCTTCATTTTTTTTTTTTGTAAATCGTGTCTTATTAAAGCTTTCAAAGACTGTTTAAATTTTATTGACCCTAAATTTATGTAGGTGAATAAGCTGCTTTTTTGTAATAGAGTCCTATAAATTAAAGGGGGAGCGGTGAGAGAATTCAACCATCTGGCGCCAAGAGAAAGAAAAAGGATGTGTCTCCCATGTGGCAGGCACTAGTTGTTAAGGGAGCTGGGTTAACAGGAATTCAGGAGGGGTCCCTGCCCTCAAAGAGGTTGCACCCTATACCAGCAACTGGATTTTTCTCGCAGTGGTCAAATAGGAATCTCCTGTCTGTAAAAAAGCCAGAGTCTTTGTGCCAAACAGTGTATCCTTAATTTAAGATGAATTGATGTAGCAAATTCAAGATTAACGAATTGCTTCTTCCTTAATCAAAAGGCAGAATCTCAGAGGTCAGCAATGGAGTAAGGTTCATTTGGGTTTTTTTTCCTTTCAGCCTCTCTTCTGTGCCTCCCAGATTAATAAGATTCTTTCAGTTGATTTCAAAATCTCATTCAACTCAGACCTGCTTTGTATTCTTATTTGAAAAAAAAAAGAAAATGTTTTTCTTATAATGCCGGCATTCCCATGTTTTGAATATATTCGTGCCAGAAGTACTTGCTTGTTCTTTCATTTCTCTTCAACATGTTTTAAAATTTCACTTTCTAATAAAGTGTTTTGTTCCCTCATTTTCTTCATATTTTCCATAAATTCTGAATTTACTTTAGTCCTCTGCCACCATGCAGTATCTCTAACTTAAGACTTGTTCAGAAATAGGAAACTCCTAAGTAAATTTTGGGGACACATTTTCAAAATAATTATTTATAGAGACGTTCCCCAAAAACTCAGGTCAAAGCTCAAATGTGCAACTTATGAAGGAAATTAAATTGGCTTGGTTTGATTAAGGTTTGGGTTTTCTTTTGTTTTTTGAAGAAAATAATTTTTTTTTTGTAATTTAAAATCATTTATTCTGGAGGAGTGACTAAGAAGTATGAGATTAATTTTTACATAAACCGTTACCTACAGAGTTGCTTAAAAAATGGAGTAGAAAAGAACACAAAGGACCATGGAGATGGATCACGAGTGAATTGGTGGTGGGTTACCCAAGGGGAATACAAAATGTAAAAGATATAAATAACAATAAAAATATATATGAGAAAAATACATATATATAAAACTTGATTTAATATAACATTTCATTTATTTCTCTGACACTTAAAACAGAAAGACCACACTTCTGTAGTACATTATTTAAAAGTTAGATAATTTAAATTACATTTATTAAGTGCAATAGGCATCAAATTGAAGCTTGTGTATTTCTTCTCATGTGCTCCTAATTTCTATAGAAAATTCCACTTTGATAGTGCTACTAAGAACTTATGTTTAGTAAACAAAGAAACATTGTCTTTTAAAGCAGGAATAAATAATTCATAGAAATGTGTTGACAAATTTCCTCCCACTCATAGTCTATTAGTTTCTTTTCTGCAGTAGCCTTGGGCAGGAATGGCAGAAGTAGAAAGATCCCACGCATTGATGCTCAGTGGAAAGATATGTCAATTTAAAATGTAATTCAGTTTTCGATATGAATTTGGAAATAAATCATCATTCCGCCCTCAGCAGGAGCCATGAACCTATTTGCATGAGTGAGTGAATAAATATAAAAGCATAGTTTAAGTTCAAGAAAATCGTTAGATCTTTTTCTGCCATCAACCTCTCTCCATCAAATAATGCTGTTCCCCTTATTCCTACATTTATTTTGTTTTGTTGAACTTAGAAATTTTTCACGATATCATCACATCTTGTTCACCTGCTTTTTTGATCTTTCCTATAATTCACTGCAGCAAGAATGACTCACAGAGATATTAATTCCTCTGTTCTTAATAAAGACCAGCAAAGCTACTGTGCAGATGTGTGAGAATATCAACATTCTAAAAAAATGCTTTATATGTGATCCACTAGTTTTTCCAGGGGTTTTTTTTTGGGGGGGGGGGGTATCTTTTATGGGTTTTTTTTGGTAATTTGATAGAATTAAATTCTTAAAATTATAATTGAAAATAAAAATAATTTTGCCATCTTAATTGTTTTAGAATAATGCTTCGCAGCAATCATACATATATAATTGTAATTAAAAATGACATTCTTGAGAATGTATACATATTTTTCCATATCTAACATATTCATATGTCTTTAAAATTCTGAAAAAATGAATCAGAGGAAACAATTCCTTGCAAGTTTGTCAGCCCCCTACCTCTAGTCTGCCTGTTTAAATAATCCTGTTTCATTTCTCCTCTTTATTACTGCTCTATATCCAGACTTAGTGTAGTGACGGACTATATAAGCAATGAGAAATTTGAATAAATGAATGAATGAATGTCATTTCACTATTTGCTCATTTATGAGCTACTAAGTGCTTTATTTACTTTCTTGCATTTAATTCTTACTCTGTGAAGCAAGGATCTTTGATTTCACAGATGAGGAAACTAAGGTTAATAGGTTAAACAGTTTGCTCAAGATTACACAGCTCAACAGGGTAAAACTACTTACATTCTCTAGAATCTTCTTACTAAGCCTTTTTACATAAGTCACTTTGACTTGGGTTTCCATCTTGCCATAGAAAGAGTCCTGATATCCCCCTTAACTTTACAAGTGAGGAAACCGAGGGCTCTAGAGGTTAAATAATTTGTCTACTTTTACATAGCTAGTTAACATCAGAGTCAGAACTAGAACTCAGACTATCTGATTTCTGTGCAGCATACTTAACTGTGCTACAGTATGGAAACCAAAATAAAATAATAAAGACTATTAATGCATTTTTAATAATATTTTTGCTATGAAAATGTTCCATGTGACCTAATAGTTGAGATAATGCAATGAACTCCAATATACCTACCCCTCAGAATCAACAGTTACCAGATTTTGCCATACTTGCTTCATCTCTCTGGTTAATGGCCAAATATTTGTAGCTGTATGATTAGATCCTCAGTTGATAACAGAGCTAATCCACAGATTAGCTGATTAGTTAAGACAAGATGTATGTCTTGAGACATGTATCAAAAGTAACTGAGAGTGGGCCACCTACCCAGGCCACCGTAGACATGGTTGGAGGTGGAGTGAAGATGAAAAACTTCTATTGGCTCAGTCCATGTCTGCGTGGCCCAACAGTATCCGATGCAACCAGCACCATGGGAATGGTGTAGTGGTGAGTCTCAGACATTGGTAAGCCTCCTCACCAAATTCAGCCTCACCTGAATTCCTAACAGCTCTCCAGGTGGTGCTGATACGGTGGGCCCAGAGACCACAATTAGATAAGTGCTGGTTTGGGCAATCAGCCATGAAATTGCAGCTAGGCTTTCTCCCCTAAGGTTAACTCTCAGCACAGGGAAACCCAGGGAAGCCTGCTTAATCATCCTTCTTACCTTACCTCTAGAAATCATACCTCAAAGAACACTTGAAATGGATTCAAACTTCTAGAGAATTTAAATGATGAGAAGAGCAAAAAGACTAGGGAAAAAAGAAAAGACAAAAATTTTAAAACTGTTCAATACTAAATAATAAAAGGAGAAATAACTGTGCATGTATCTACAGGTTTGGCACACTTTCCAAAACCCATCTAGGAATGGAGAACATGGGTTTTTTGATCAAGGACTAAACAATGTGATTAGAAGAAAGAGTATGTTGAGTAATTGACCTAAAGTCACAGGAAATCAGCCTGACAAAATTACCCTTCAGGTCTTTCAGATTTAGCTCTGACCACATTTTATGAGTGCTAAAGCAGAGAATCACAGTTGTGTTTAACAGAGATGAGAAATGAGCAGTTTTTTGAATCAAAAATAGATCTCTTAAAGCAGCTAAAGTTAACTTTAATATCCACCATGATATTTAAAGATTTCATGACAACTCAAACTTAAAAAAAAAAAACAAATCCACCTGATTTCTCTTTATCCCAGAACAATTATTCTTGCTAGTTTTTTTCCTACTTGCAGTTTCAAAAATAGTCCTTTTTTATAGCTATATCTTCATTGTCTACAAAATTCTAGCCTAAGTCCTTTAGTTACCCTTTGTTTATTTAACCCTTTTTACTCTGCCTTATTTCAAAGACAGTAACTGCCTTATTTCAAAGACAGTTACAAAGGTGTGTAAAATGTGACACATTTGTCCAAAAAAAAAGACCAGGGAGAGGCAAAGTTGAGCCCAAAATACTAGAGATGACAGTGCAAAGCAAGGTCTCCTTCTTGTCAATGGACCACAGAGCCACTCCCTGAAAGGGCAGCACTGTTCTCATAGCTCTACCCTTATATGCCGGGGGTATCTGAAAGGTAGATTAAAGATAGGAGCTGGTTGAGTGTTGCTACCTTCAACTGAGCATTTGATAAAGATTGTGTGGTGGTGTACTCAAAATTCTTTCTCCTGGAAAATGCCTGATGGGACTTAACTAGTGTGGTGAAGAAATGCCTGTCTTGATGGGCATCCTGGCAAGCAGAATAGCCCTTCCGAAAAGCACATCTGTGCAGATTCTCCCCTTATTTAAAAAAACTCCCTTGACTGCATTTGCCCAGAGGCAGCATTCAGAATGTTCAAGTGGCCTTCCTGACCTCTCTGGTCTCCCAACAGCTCTTATCCCCACCTGTCCTCCAGGTATGTGGCACCTGCCATACTTTCTCACCTTTGGCTTTCTCACCTGCTGCCCCCACCACCCAAAACATCACTTCTTCCTAGGAACTCCCTGTTCACTCCCCAACATCCCATAACTGGATTGTTGTTCCCAGACTGCCCTGTATTTCCTCTGTGTGCCACACTCAGTAGCTGTCTCCCACTCTGGACAGTGCTCCCAGGAGAAAGATTGCTTCTGTCTTGCTCAACATATTATATCCAAGGTCTCTCCTTTGGAAAAAAAAAAATGGGTTTCTCAATCATTTTCATTTCAGGGAAAGCAAGTAGAAAAGTTAGGCTATTTTTTCAGTGGGATGAACTTAAGGAGCTTTTACCCCCACAAGGGCCTGGTCCCAGCTAAAGATGAACAGCCCATAGACTCCAGCCACCCCAGGCCCCGCAGCAGACCAAGAAATAATTGGCTCAGTAAGTTATCTTACACCATATCCCCACAAATCATCAGTTTGGATTACATGAATGAGCCTGAGTGCAGATCCAGTTTCTAAGTTATTTTACTTGTGTTGAGGCTCAGTTTCTCATCTCTAAGGTGGGGATAATACTGTCCACCTCAATAAACTTGTTTTGCCCTGTTAATTTTTTGCCTTGCTTTGTTTTTAATACCATACCCAGAATTGACATGGGTTCTAGAAATAGGTTTTTTCAGATAATCATTGCTGGAAGTGTAAACTAGTATAAACTCTCTGGAGTACAGGTTTGTGGTACCTATCAAAACCCCTAAAAATGTACATGTCATCTGGCCTAGCAATCTCACGTCTAGGAAATATCCTAATCATAACTGTGAATAATAGTCTGTCTATAAGATATTCATCCCAAGGTAGCTTCTAATAAAAAAGAAAGTACTAAGTATCCAAAAAGGTACGTGGATTGCATTAATTGTGGTATATCCACAAAATAGGCCACTGTGTATGTATTAACGATGAGGTAAAACAATTCTTAATTACCTAGGAAAATTATTAATAATATTTGAAGTAAACAAAACCACAATTCATTATGTTCTTGCTGATTTTTTTTTTTAGTAGCTATATCAATGGAAAAGATATACCATTGGAACTGATATAGAATTTCTTTGTGAGTCTCTGTAGTTCCAAATTTTCTGAAATGAACATATAATACTTTTCCAATATATGTTTTAGGAAAAGCAAAGCAACGCAGCAAAATAAGCTTCACAGAGTCCACAGTGGGAGCACCGTTGCCCATAATATGTGAAAGCCCTGACGTTCACCAGTTCAGGGCTTCTCGTGCCAGGAGGGAAACGGAGTCCTGGAAGTACCCAGGTGCTGAGAGTGAACATGGCTACCTGGGTAAATATCCTCCTTTCTGTTTACATTACTTGTCAGCCTACCCAATTTTCATTTGTGCCGCTGAGCACACTGATTTTAATGCTAAAATTGAATCGCATGGTTTTCTGTGATTCCAACAAGGGTCAGAAAGTAAACTTCCTCATAAAATTGCCTATCTCAGTAAATTAAAATCATGTGTGCTTTTCTAAAAGGACTTTTCATAACACTAATACCTTTGAATCCAGCTGGCTTCCCCAGACCTTGGAGGAGTGAACACAACCCTCCCCCCCTTTTTTTTACACAAGGTCCAATTCAGGAAAAATAAAAATGTTTATGAGCCCCATTTTTTCTCCCACCCAAAATAAAACTCGCTTTTTAGAGTCCCATAGGAAAAAAAAGTCTGTTTTTATAAGCTATAAACTACCTTATTGAAAGAAGAACAACAGATGTAATAGTTGCAGTGCTTTTTAGCAGTTTTCCTTTCTGGATCCATGTGAAATAGAACAACACAGGGGCATCTTCCCAGTCTTTCATAGGGTCTGCTGCGTTGGGAAGCTAAGTGGTCCCGGGTCACGGGGTACTGTCTCTACCTCACAGATTTCTGTTTTAGCTGGTGTTGGACAGAGGGACTGAGGGATGGAGGAAATGAAGACAACCTGTATAGTTTTCTATCTGGATGTTTGGGTTTGAAGAGGGTATAATAAGAACCTTGGGGGAAATCCAAAGTAAGTGACTTGAGGATACAGGGAGGTCAAATGGATGATAAAGGAGGGGATAGAAGATAACAGACAGATAAAGGATGAGAATAAATAAGAGCAAAAATGGAAAGAGTCCCTCTTTGCCCCAGATGAGAGGAAAGGTAAGAAAATGAAGATGAGGGCAGTTGTCATTGAATGTAAGTGGGAAGGGCATCCGTTGAGGGTGCTGGGGGCTAGGGTAAATCTGGAGGCCTGAGAGGGTGGAAGAGGAGCTAAGATAGTCACTATGAGGAACTGGAAAGGAAATCAACCTCGCCAAGGACCGATCCTGCTAAGGCAGCCTTTTGACTCAAGGCCAGTTGGTGTGATCATGGCGCTTTCTCCAGCAGGAACAGAGACAGTATGTGATTGAGCAGATTCGGAATTGGAAATCACCAGGGCAGAAATTATGTGAGGACAAGGCAAAGCAAGAATAAGGGAAGCAGAGTAAGGGTGGTAAAAAACTTGACCAGAGGATTCAGAAGAGGCAGCCAAGGGGAATGGAGACTCCCTTGGGGCGAACATCCACTGAGAGGTCCCTCAGATGTGGTTCACAGTTCTGTCGCAAGTACTATGACAACAGTATCCCCCTTGTACGTTATCTTTTTCCATCAAAACTCCCATGATGTTGGGGCCCATCTTCGGGGCCGAAAGTGCTGGTCACCATTTTACAGTGAGAGGTGTAATTTTCTAACAGGTCACTTCCAGCTTTTACGCTGCATCACCCTGACTTCACTTGGTATTTTCAATTGATGAACTCTTCTCTCCTCTGACTCCCCCCTCCCCCCCAACTCCGTCATAATTTCTACAGGTTAGACTTATCCTTAAAGGGGTGGTCCCCTCGACACAGGGCTTTCCTCCTGCCATGGAACACTGCAGCCTTGTGAGTAGAAGGGTGTTCTCTCGCCTGTGTGCAAGGTAACGAGGGCCTCCCTTGGGGAACTGGCCATTGCTCACACCCGCACCCTAGCAGCTGCACACCCGTGACCCTGCTTCCACTGGGCGCCGTGTGAAGCTGTGATTAGTGAACACTCCAAACAGTTCCCTCAGAGGCAGGTTGTGGCCTCTGTAGGAAGGCAGCCTCGTAAACTTCCTTTGGTTTCTTAAGATGAAATAAATAAACGGGCATGTAAACAAGAACTAGTAGATCCAGTTTATCTGTGCTCTCACAAAGTCTTTCCTAATCTTTCACACCCAGTCTGCTTTAAAAAGTGAGCTCCTGAGAATCAAGCATGTCATCATCACCACCATTGTAGACGCTTTTTCAACAAGTCCCCCTTACGTGTGAGACCTCCTCTTGGAATGTCCCACGGCCAGAAACCCAGCTGTGGCGCCGACACTGAACTGGCCGTGCGCTGTCACTACGGAGCGGCCCCTGTGGTTTTACTGTTGGCACGGAACTTGCACATGCTGGGTCTGTAATTTATCACAGAGAGATATACTCAGGCTCACCACATTATCCATTATTGCTAATTAGGGCATGTTTTAAAATAAAGTATAAATAAATGGGTAGAACTTCCAGAATTAAGATATTTTTTGCCCAAAACTTTCAGTATTGTGTTGTGAGTGGTTTGTCCATAACGATCCCTTCCTTCGCAGTAACTCAAGACAGAACCCTGTAGAGCAGGCGCTGTGTCCGTTAGTCCTCACTTCAGCCCCAGACGTCCCATAGCCAGGCAAGGCCAGAGCCTGTGTTTGGATCCAGAGCACTCCAGCCTTCCCTCTCCTAACTTCTTTACTTCCAGTAGCATAATCAGGAGGGTAGCCAGAGCTCCTGCAAAAACAGTGGCTCCTTATTGTCAGTCTGTACAGAGGAGGTACAGTTCTTATAGGGAAGCAGCCAACCGGTACTGCCTCCCAGGTCACTTCTGGAGCTCGGTGATCTGCACTTCATCGGCGCTGACTGCACCGCCTCATTAGCGTGAGTTGAAAATGATGGCTGTGTTTTCTGTTCTTTTCCAGCCCGCTGCTGGCAGTGTCCTTTGCCACTTGCTGTGCCGTTCCCGGAGTTGCCCTTCTAACCTGGGGTGTGAACCCACTCACGGGCACCCTTGGGGCCTTCAACATCTTCCTGTATACCTGCTGTTATACCCCACTGAAGAGGATGAGCATTGCCAACACGTGGGTAGGAGCCGTCGTGGGGGCCATCCCCCCCGTCATGGGCTGGACAGCGGTTACTGGTAGCCTGGATGCTGGTGAGTGTCTCACAGTGTCTCAGCTTCTCTCAACAGGACCGAGAGCTCAGTGGCCTCCGTGCAGGCGTCAGCTCTCGCTGTCTAAGGCCTTTCCTTCCCTGAACTGAGGTACCAGGTATTAGGTTCCATTTGTTCAGCGCTAATTCTTTTGGCAAGTGTGCTGATGTGGCGGTCTGAGCGCTGTGAATGCTGAGCGCAAGGGTGGCCGTGATGTCCCGGCTTCTCTCACGGCTTGGGGACGTGGGAAAGGAAACAGAGGGGACAGGCTGCCTCAGCCTGTGGCCACAGGTAGAATGAAAGGAGTCTAAAACTCACGGATTGAGTGAGGCCTGCTGATTCATGTGGGATGTCCCACGTCACGGAGAAGGTGTCGGGGCTCAGCCTGCGCCTCCTGCGGAGGGCTGTTCCCTTGTGGGCAGGCCTCTTCCTCCGATAGCTCTTCACTCTCACGGAACCGGGTGATTTCCCCCTTATGAAAGGATACACCATGTGCATAGTTTCTAATTTATTTTTATATGATTTGCTTAAATTGTTCATGCTGTCTACAATAAAACCATTGAAACATTTCTACATTTTTTTTGGTGGTATGTCACAACTAAATTTGTGGGGTGAGAATAGCTCATTTTTACCATCTGTAAGGGAAGTTTCACAGTCTAATTAGTCAAGTAATTAGTGTTCTTGACCGACACTTAGGAAGGAAGTGGTGAGGTTTCCTGCAGTATATGTAAGTACATATTTTTCACATGAGAGATCAAAAGGGAGTTGACCATAAACCATTGCCCTATAAGCCACATTTCTGAAACTTTTTCTAAAGCTCTTACACTCCAATTTGGCAGACTGACAAAGGTGATTACACCTTTAACTTCACTGTCTCTTGAATGGTTTTGATATCCTATAAATGTTGGTGTTTCATGAATCTCCAAATACAATATTCCGAAAGGTACTTGCGTGTTTGTTCTATGATAAACCTAAAACCACGGTCTCATCCATGGGGGAGGCAGTGTTGGCAAATAGTCGAGGACCAAAATGATGGAGCTGGGTCGGTAGTCCAGCCTCCACCCTCATTAGCTGGACCTGTACTGACCGCTGTGTACTGCTGCCTACTCCTCTCCCACTGGGGCCGAGTTGTTGTGAGGGTTAGATGAGTTCCTATTAAGTATCCCTCCTTCGTATGGGGAGGGGATTCCACAGCTCAGGAAAGTTCAGGAGCTTTGATTGGTTTGCAGATGTTAAACAACTCATGTTTGTTATGTTTTGTGGACTATGAGGCACCTTCCAGCTTGGTGGCAAAGAATCTTGGGGTCCATTTGTGATGTCTTTCTTGGGTGAGGAAGGTGAGGATGAGCCCTTCCCTGGGCTAGGTGATACCTGTGGTTTTCCCCTGACTTACAACTTAAATATTCAGAGCTCTCCTGCATGCTACCAAGCTCCTAGTGAGAGTCTTCCTTCTCAGTTGTGCCTGGAGCCCCAGGCTTGGCTTGACCCAAACTCTTTCACATCCCTAACCCAACTATCCTCTCCCCTCTGTACCCCTCCAAACCTTCCTGGTGGTTGTCAGACATTCGAGGTGGAGATCATGAAAGGTAGCGAGTTACTCCCAGCCTTCCATCCTTCGGGTCCCGTGATCTGCAGTGTTGCACTTGACCCTACGCTCAGTGCCCTGCTCCCCTCAGTGCCCTCCGGTGGAGACTGCCTGTCGCCTGCCAGGAATGCTGGAACCCTGTGCACATTGCCTCAAACCTAACACAAAGGAACAAAGCACCTAGAGCTACTGCTCTGTCTGGGAATCCCAGACAAGGTCAGGGCTAGACCCAGGTATCACAGCCTCAGGAAGGGCCGTTGCTAGAGTCAATGAGGCCAGTCCTGTGCCCAGCCATGGAGAGCTTGGTTACCTACACTGTGTAGCCTCCTGGCACCTAGCCTGTTACTGAGAGGTAGAGACCCTTGGCAGGTCCCAGCTGGTTTTCTTGTGAAAAATTAGAGCCCAGACTAGAGTTGCATCCCCAGAGACCACATAGAGAAAGAGCGTTGCAAAAAATTGCCTTTGGAGTGCACAGTCAAGCAGGGGCCTCAGCTCAGTTGTTCAGGCATAGTATGGATTTTGCTACTGGGCATATTTAAACTGTTTAAAAGTTGGGTGGTGTAGTCTCTCTCTAATCCAAGTTTAGTCATTTGTATACAGAAATATTAATGAAGGCCAGTACAGGGCCAGATTCTACCTTGTTTTTTGTATCAGATGAAAAGTGCATGTTCATCTTGAAAAGGGAAACCCATCCTCTCTCTATCTGAACTGACTCTGGTGTAAAGCAGCACAGTCTGCTTTACCATAAAGAAAAGTTCTTTTCGGCAATTTTTAAGGTTGACTTCTCCTATATACTTTGTCTTAAAGCTTAAAGATGGCTGCAGGACACACAACAACAGTCTGGCTTACTACCCCCCAGAATTCTTATTTACCACAAGTCAAAATTTGCAAAGGCCTTGTCAAGGTCATACAGAAAGTATAGTTTTGCTTTATACAATGTTTAAATGGCTTCAAACAGTTCTAAAACATTAATTTGAGAGCACAAATATGGCATAAGCAATAAATCTTTGAATGAATCCGTGATTAAGTGCCTTCCAGTTTGTAGGCGACAAAACTAGGTTAATCCAAAATCAATTGCCGATATTTACTGAGCATCCTCTGTATAGGAGGAAATGATATTTTAAAAAAAATAATAAGGAAGAATCTGAGAAGATGTTGTTTGAAGGTATTTATTGCTGGGATTTCAGGAACTGGATTGAATCTGATTTTACATTGTTTTGTCATCTCTAGAACCACATTGTCCAATAGGGCACCCACTGGTCACCTGTGGCTATTTAAATTTACATTTCCATTTCACTGCGTGTGCGCCAACTGAGGGGACCTAGTGGGTGCTGGTCAGTAAGAGTGCAGCCATCACTAAAACCCAGCCCCCGCTCTCATGAAATTCATATCTCAGCATCGTCACCAAGAGGCAGGCCGATAATCAAGTAAGTGTCCGAGCTGAAAGCTATAGCAAGAAAGGTGTCCGCAGAGGGCTGTGCGCTCTCTTCCCCTTCACAGACTGGTCCAGGAAGACTTGGGAGCAGAGTGACTTCTTTTTTTTTTTTTTTTTTTTTTTTATTTATACATGCAAGCTGGGGTACAGGCCAGAGGCGTGGGGCGGCGAGAGGGTTCACCAGAGACAGAGTGGGGAGCAGAACAGGCAGATCAGAAATACACTGCTGAGGGGAGCAGCGGGCAAGGCAGGAGAGGTCTGCCCCGCCATGTGGGATTCTCCCTGGCCAGGCTTCGAACTCGCGTCTCTGCTGTCGACAGCTCCACAGTGCAGCGCTTAGCCGCTGCGCCACCGGGGAGGCCCCAGAGTGACTTCTGAATTAAGTTATGATCATGAGCGGTTGATTTGAAGAGAAAAAGTGCTTTCTGGGAAGAGCATGATAGAGGTTTGTAGACATGGAAACCAGAGCACTACTGTGCAGGGGACATAATCTGAGGGGAGCTGAGCAAGTCATGTTTTGTTGAAAGACAGAAAAGACTGGAAGTTTAAGCAGGAAAGCAGCCGGCCCGCCGGGATTATTTAACAACCCGCGGTGGGGCTGGTTCTCCCTGGTATTGTACATCAAGAGGTAGCTGAAGCCTGCCTGGTCCTTCTCTCACCTCCTGCCTTCATCCTCCCCTTCATCACTCCCTGCCACCCTCTTCTCCTCCCACCCCTCACTCAAAATCTCATCCTTTAAGTAAGTAGTGAAGCATCAATCTGATTGTCCTTTGCAAGAGCAGCATGTGACCATTGAACCTCCGGGCTGGAGTGAGAGAAGGTGTGTCTGAAGGGAGGTGCATCCTACCCACCTTACTTTATCACTTCGCCCCGCTTCCCGTGACTGCTCAGCCTGAATGCGGTGTATCCAGCAACGTCCCTGCAGTCGCCCAGTCACCCTCACCCTGTGGCCGAGAGCCTGGCCTCACCCACTAAAGGCCCTGCCCTGAAGGAACTGGCTCGTTGTTGGAGTTGCAGGATAGTAGCTGTAGGAGCAGCTTGTGGAGAAAGGGGACGTAAATGTTCGGAAGTGCCTTTGTCCCCTCCTTAGTGCTACATCTTTCTGTGGTTTTGTGGTGGCTGCAGAGCCAATTAAGACCTTCAGGTAGTCCCAGCACTGAAGATATTCTCTGGTGGAGGCTCACAACTTAAGGAAGGACAAGGAGGGATGAATTTTTTTTTTTTGGTTTCCAATCAGATAAAGAAAAAGAATTTCTCCTTGTTTTAGATGTCCTTGTGATGTGGGTCCCAAAACTTGTGCTTTATCTGCTCCTTCCTGGTAAATGAGGCAGGTTGGGGGAGCGGAGGTCTGAAGAAAATTAAACAGATTAACAAGTAGAAATTGTATAAGCTAAACAAATGTTACTGATTCTTGATATTTCCTGTTTTATAGCTGCACAAAATATATATATATATATATATATATATATATATATATATATAAACACCTACCTTTTCTCTCCTCACATACAGCACAAACAGTTTCCAGTGGAATTTTTGTTTCAAGAGTGCTATGTTGGTAAAGAGCCATGGCCTGGCCCAGAAAGCTCTCTTTGAGTGGTAAAGGTATTCGTTATAATGGGATTTTACCTGTGTCCATTTTCCTCTGAGACCCAGGGTTAGTTAGACTTTTTGTGCCCATCTACCTAATTACCCAGTGATTTTGAGTTTTGTTTGTTTTTGTAGCTTAACTGCTGTTCACAAAAAATATTACTAGTGTTTACCAAATAAAACCCTGAAGGCAAAAGGAGAGGGCTGCTTGTGGGGGGTGGGGGGGGCGCTGGTCAAGCTGGCTTGCAGTCTTAGGAAAGGATGTGGGCCAGTAGTGAGAGAAGTGGCCTGCCTGCCGCCTGGGGTCCCGGTAAAGGGGTCTGCTGGGGGTTGAGGGCAAGGGGGGACACCACAGATAAGTGCAGACATTCCAGCTTCAAGCTGGGCCTGGAGCCACACGCATTAGGCCTCTCAGCAGTGTTTATCTCTAGAGACTATTTAGTTTATCTCAAAGGCTTCAGGTTAAGGTCCCTCCCCCTCCTTCTTGCCAAAGCCACCTCTTTCCCCATTTCTTGAAAAGACTCAGATTCTATTTTGTCATGTTCCTAAATTTGAATAAATCCCAGGTCTTAGGAGTTTATAGAATGGCCCTCCATAACAGTCTTATAGAGTTGATTTGTAAATTGCCTTTGGTTTGTAATTCAAATGTTGTTGTGTGGTAAACATTAATTATGTCAGCCAACATTCAGTTACAAATGAGGACTTAGAAACCAGCTCTTATCAGGAAGTGACATTTGGCAGATGGATGGTTTTAGTAACAAAAAGAGAATGAGCTTTTTTAGCCTCAGCTGGTAAACTACAAAATGTTAAATACTGTTTCACTTTATTTACCTCCTTTATTCTAGGATGAGAAAATAGAATAGAGGGAATTTATTCATTCATTCATTCAACAAATATTTATTGAGGGCTTACTCAGTACCAGGCACTGTTTAACCCGAGCACTGTTTAAAGATTTCCTTTAAAATACTGCTGCAATTTGAAACCAAACTTCGAAAATGATGTCTGTGTTCATTTTGTATGAGATTTTGCCCTAACTAGCCTTTGAGCTTCAGATTAATTAAGATAAATGATATTTTAAAGACGAGTAAACCAAGAACATTTTTATATTAGCAAGCCAAACATGTTTAGGGCCCTCTTCTCTTCAAAGACCGAACAAACTGAGTAAGAACATATTAAAAATACCTTGCCAGATTCGAGGTTGGTGGCATAATTGGACTGACTTTGATATGAAGTAGCTCTGGTCACGTCAGCTGCGCTGGATTCACCACAGTTGATCACACAGCTTTGGGGAGCTGGGCCACGGCCTTCCTAAAGGCCATGATGGATAATGCCTTGGGTGGCAGGGACAGAGTGCACAGGGCTGTGAACAAATTAATATTTGAGTGATAAAGATGGAAATACCTTCAAATGTGAGGTAAGGGAGTAAGGAAGGAGCATTGAGGTTCTGAGAGCCCACAGTTGCTGGAACTTTTCATCTAAGATTTTTTTCAGATTCAGCACTGTTTGCTTCCTTTACCCCATCTCTCCCTACAGCTGAAAACTCCTGGTGGCTGCTGCTGGAGAAGGGTACAATGAGATAAAGCAAGCGGCATCTGTGCCCCTGCCCTGCCCACTGTGCCTCTTCATTATGCCTAAGTCACTTCCAAAGAATTCTGCAAGGGAAAGTGGTTATTGCTGACTCTATTTCCTACTTTCAGAGGACTTTTAATCTTCCCTTTTGTCACTGGGCGGTTGATAAACTGGCCCCACATCCTCTTCCCTTTATCTGGAGCGCCATAGCAGTCTATTGCGTGGCTGAGGGTGATCTGTTTCACAAGCTCCTTTGTGTTCACCCTCAAAAGAAAAGCTTTGAAATCTGTGACCATGAAGCTTTGGGTTTGGCTTTGCTTCCCCAGCTAGCCCCCAGTTTACATAACCATATAACCCTGAAAGCACAAACATAACCAGTCATGGAACAGACAAGCTCCCGCGGGCCACATTTAGTTAGAGGGAGCCTATTGTGCAGGAGAAGGAAGACCTCCCAACCCAGCACCAAGGTTCACTGGAGCTGTTTCTTTATCCTTTTCAAGGCAATTCGTGGACAGTGAATGACAATGAATGAGTTTGGGTAGGGGTGGGGAAGGGGCTGAATGTAAGCCCATGGGCAGCAGAGAAGGGAAGCTGAAACCATTGAAGTCCATTACAAAAGGAATTTTTCCTGGAAGAGTACTTACAGAGAGTGAGAACTCCAACTTGAAGATTTTTGTCTCTGTTCTGTTGGGAAACCATTTGGCTGGAATTGCCTTGGCTTTGCCAACAAAGTGATGGTTATATGCAATGGACAAGAGCATTTCTGGACCTGAACAGAGGTTGCAGTGAGTGAGATTCTCCCCACATTGGTATGGTATAGAAATGATTGATAGATGTTTTTAGAGGATTTAAAATTACATGTATTTTCAAAGAGTCACTGGGAAGACATTGCTTTGCCTTGCCCTTTCTAATATGTTCTTCTATTCAGAGTGGGGTGCCATTTGTTCACCATTTGTGTGTATGGAGGGAAATAAATTCTGTACTGAACCTCTGGCTATTTTCCGGAATTGGCTTTGAGCTAGGATTGTGGCATCAACATCTCAGGAAGCCACCAATCAGCCACCTGTATCACATATTTCCATTATTTTATTTATTCATAGACCAACAAACATTTGATTAAAAGAAAGGAAGCCGACAGATCGCCTATATATGATTAAATGAGACATGTACAAAGTTTCTGCAGCTTTAGGAAAATAAGAAAATAGATTTAAAAGAAGCAGAAATGCAAGGTCTATGTGAATGGATTTTTTTTTTAAAGATTTATTTATTTATGCATACAAGCTGGGGTGCAGACCAGAGGTGTAGGGTGGTGAGAGGACTCGCCAGAGACAGAATGGGGAGCAGAACAGGCAGATCGACTGAAGTACACCACTGAGGGGAGCAGCGGGCCAGACAGGAGAGGTCTGCTGCGCCGTGTGGGAAGCTCCCTGGCCGGGTATCGAACTCACACTTCGGTGGCTCTGGATAGCCTCACAGTGCTGTGCCCAACCCCCTGCGGCACCTGGCAGGTCCAAGGTCCATGTGAAAGGACTGAAACTCTAAAGACTATCTTCAGATCTTGCTTTACAAATCATTTTTTTCTGGGAAGCCTTCCCTCACCTCCTCAGGAACCACTGCGTCTTCCTCCCAGGTGCTCCCCAGAAGCCCTGTACCTAAGGGAACGTTCACGGGCTACAGTCCCCCGTTTGTGTTGTCTCCCTCTCTGGCCAGACTCCAGCAGTGGACCTTGGGAAGAGACTGCGCCTGTCATGTAGTGAACACACAAGTGTCTGTTGTCACAAAAGATTCGCTCAATCAAAACAGACTGCTTGAGGGAGTCAGGCTGCTGTGAGGGCTTAGAATCAGTAAACTGAGTGCTTTATGTTTACTCCACAAGAAGGTGGTTCTACCACAGCCCCCAGACTAATTCAAGTCTTCCTGTTCTAGTTCACCTTATCTTGATGAAGAGAGTAATTTGTTTTACATCTTTTATATGAGCAGAAACAGTTGTAGCCCATCAAGTAGAGCTGTGTGGGGGTGGTGGTTTTCTGATTACGATCCATTAAGGCTAAGCTGTGATTTCTAAAGCTCTTTCATTTGTGACATGAGCCAAACCCATACCCAATTTCCTCTCACATAGGAAGCAGCATGCTACTCTTATGAAAATGATTTTTTTAATTATGTTATTTTAAGCAGAAGCATAGCTGAAAATGTGTATAGAGCAAAACAGAATACTGCAGTTGGCACACACAAGAAAGAGGGCTTTTGAGAAAGACAAGAAAGAGTACACATTTGGGCCTGATATTTAACCATTTCAAGAGGAGGTTCCCAGCTGAGTTGGCTTTCTCAAACTTGTTAGGGGGCTTTGACTTACCCTCCCCTTGCCACCCAGCCCCCTCTCTTAAGTTCCAGCTCACATTGTTTCTCTTGCGTCAGGACATAGCTCCTCTTTGTTGGCTTCCCTTCCCCCTGTGCGTGGGGCTGTCATGCCCACAAACTGTTTTCTGTCAGGCCCTCGGGGTGTGGGACTGCTCCGTGTACATTGTGCTCTGAAGCCTTGGGTGACCCAGTGCCTTGGAATCTTTACCAGCTTCCTCTTTACTGGACCTTTTAAATCCAGTGATCATTCCGTTTTTCCAACAAAATACAAAGAAGATGTCTCCTGTCACCTATTACTATTTCAGAGGTCCCTAGGTGTTCCTCCCTTCCCTTCTGTCCCTTCTAATTCCCCAAGAGTACTCACTGCCAAATTGTTTGTTTGTTTGTTTGTAATTGAAAACAATCCCTCCCCATTTATTTAAAGGAACACTTATTTTAATAAACTTAGAGATGGTCTGCAACTTTTCCTCCCAACAAGCCTCCTTCTACTCAGCTCCATTGGCATTTGAGGTACCACCCCATGGTCCGTCGTGACTGATTCTAGTCAATATGTAACTGTCTCTACAAGAAGGGGCCGGTGCGCTGGGCCGGTGGTGCTGTGCACCCCTGGCACGCTCATTCCTCTTTCTCATCTCTATGACGGCAGTAATACTCCCTGCAGGAGCGCTGCTGAGAGCGTTAGAAAGCAGCCATGTAACACGTGTAGTGTATATAATAGTGTGTGTGTGTATGTATACACACAGCCTCGGGCCTCACACTGGAATGTCTGATGGGCACTTCAAACTTAAAATGGCCGAAGACAGAACCCCCTTTGTCTTCTCTAGACTTTAGGCAGAGCTGTCTTGTCCACTCTGCCTTTCTCCCACCCAGGGCTGTGCTGGCACATGGCCGACACCTGTCCTCTGTTTACAGAGTCAGCATATTCAACAGGGAAACTGTTCAGTTATTACATTATTATCATTACAAATTGGAGTGTGTTCATGTGAACTATATACACGTGTGCAACTACAGATCTGTGTATAACCTTTATAAATAGGGTTGAAATGGATTGGGGGATTAGACAGCAACCCTACTACAATAGGGACCTTAAAAATCAAGTCTTTGTTGCATTTTCTCTCAAAGTAGAAGTTTGAAAAGGAATTGATTGACTTAGGGGACACACAGGAGAAGAACTGCTCTGCTAAAATGGATCCCAAGACCACAGTTTTCCAGCACTGATTTGTCAGCCAGCATGGGAAACTACCAGGTCACCATCCGCTGCAGTGTCTCTGCACTCAGGAGGCCCCCATCCCTCTACATTTGCACCCACACGAGTCCTACGTGATATGCTCCGAATGCCTGATACAAACTGATTCAGAAGTGGGTGAGTTTCTTTCTAGGACATTATGAATAAAAACCACCTTTCTCTTTCCCGGATGACTTTCAAAGCCTGCCCCAGTCACCACTCTACCGTCTGCTGAGGTTGAGGAACACCTTTAAATTTTAAGAGATGTTCTTCTGATCCACACTGCTGTCTGCACAACAGGGCACTTTGGAACCTTAGCGCCCAAGACTTGTTTTCTGAATTACTCTGATTTAACTACTTTTTCCTTTGGTGAATTCTCCCCGCTCTCTTTTTCTGTGCATTCCTGTGAATGAAGGGCTTGAAATAGTCTCGTTACCTGAAAGAGGACTGTGGTTAGCCATTCTCAACCTCTTCTGTGCAGGCCGGTACTTCCCAGGGTGGATGACGGGGGTTCAGTAAGCTCTCAGTTTTCTGATTAGGGGCTCAAGAAGACATTGAGGTCAGAGAAACAAGGAACTGAGTGAGTGTCTGAGCACTGCAGAGACGGGAGCGGGCGCAGAGACACTGCAGCAGATGGTGACCTGGTAGTTTCCCGTACTGGTTGATAAATCAGTGCTGGAAAACTGTGGTCTTGGGATCCATTTTAGCAGAGCAGTTCTTTTATACACTGGCTTCCACTGATGAGTTTGAGGAACCTTTTACTACAGTAGTATTGGGTGCTTTCTATACTCTGGTCTGGAGACATAAAAGGAATGTACTCTTAATAAGTTCACATTCAAGTAAATGACACAGAAATAATGATTGGACACCAAGGTTTACTTCATGGTAGATGGAGGGTCAGTAGCTCCCAGAAACATCTCCTGGCCCACACCCCTCTTTACCATTTGGGTGCCTCAAAGACAGTCAGACTGAACACTCCCAAGGTCACACTCATGAACTGCCCTCCCTCGTCATCTTAGTTCCATGCATCCCTAAGCCCAGGAGTTGCCTCGTATCTTCCTCTCCTTATTTGTTCTACACTCACATCTGGTCACTTTTGCCCCCTTAATCACTCTCAAGTTCATCATCTTTCCATCTGCACTGTCACCACCCTGGTCCCTACTACTATCATCTGTAATCTGCTCGTCCCCTAATTGGGCCTTTCATGCATTCTTTGGAAGCCTCCAGGGTGTCTTTCATGAATCAGATCAAGTAGCACCAAGGCCCATTCCCCGTGTGCTTACCCTTGTGTGTATATGTGTTCACACGCATGCACGCACACACACACACTCTTTCACAGTAGGGTCTTTCATGACTGTCTGTTGCTTTTCACATAGAACTTTTCCTTAGCATGGCCTGCAAAGTTGGGCGGATGGGATCTGCCCATCCCTTCAGCCAGTCCAGAGTGGTGGTCCCCATTGTTCTCCATACTCTGACCACACTAGCCTTTCTTTTTTATTTTATTTTTTAAAATATCCTACAGTAAAATTGAATTTTTACCTTTTATATGTAGCTCTCTGATGGTAGCACATGTGCTAATCTTTTTTTAATAAGGTAGCTACAAAATGTACCTTGCTGGCTTTCATGACGACATCACAGAAGTCGGTCATTTCTCCCTCAGAACTCAACTCAAATGTCCCTTCCTCCCAGAAGTCTGCTCCACTCCTCTGGTCAACTTCTCTTGTTCTCTTACCTTGTCGCGTTTCTGCACAGCATTTGAATGGTGTATGGACTGGTTGGTGTGACTGGTTAGCGTGGGTGGGCCGCCTTCCGTTGCATCCCTGGTGGCTCTGTGGTGCTTGTCTCTCAGTCGGCGC
This sequence comes from Scalopus aquaticus, assembly GCA_004024925.1. Taxonomy (NCBI): domain Eukaryota; kingdom Metazoa; phylum Chordata; class Mammalia; order Eulipotyphla; family Talpidae; genus Scalopus; species Scalopus aquaticus. The sequence continues at coordinate 36,167 of PVIJ01006159.1, forward strand.
TCAGTGAACACTGTTATATGAGTCAGTGAGTGATGAATCGCCTGCTCAGAGTGGCCACATCCCCTGACATCAAGACTGGGCTCTGCTGAGCGGCTACTCAGCGTAGTAGGGAACCTGGGTTAATCTCAGACAGGCTGTTACGAATTTCACCTTCACCTTTTTTTTGGAGAAGTTAACATCAGATTTCTTTATTTGTTTGCATATGAAACCTACCTAAAGTCCATTGGTCAGGATTAAAATTGGTAAACTTTACTAAAGTCTATTGCAAAATAGGTGTTCAGTAAATGGCAGCCTGCATCCCCCCACCCCCGGGTAGGGGGTGTCCCTATCGTAGACACAGGAGCTAAGTGGTGCTCAGGGTATTAACTTGCTCTTGTTACAAATTTCAAATCCAAATGCTCAGACAAAAACTCTTCTCAAAGGACCGTGTTCTTGGAGGCCTCTCTGATTCTTTACCACATGCTGCCTCTACTACCTCCTGCCGAGGGGCATCGTGAGGAGAATGCGCCAGGCACCTGCCCCGCCATCCTTGTGGTCCACTGGGGAGACAGTGGGCATTCTTACAAAAGCAGGGTGTTCAGCAGGGCCTGGAGCTCCCCTCAGTGCTGGGTCTGCTGAGCAAGGTCCCTGGAGCAGGACCTTGCTGAGGAGCCGAGTGGCTGGGAGTGCCCTTCCGCCTCACTCCAGTGCCTCCCTCTCCAGACCCAGCTGTGGAAGTGGAGTGAAAGCCCTAGGGCAGAGGCCCCACGGGGCCAGTCCTGTCCCTGACTGTTCTGAGGTGTGTGGGGACTTCCTTTGTGGTCATGGTATGTGGATATGGGGACACTGGTATGCAGGAATCACAGACACCCGTGGACAGTCCCCCTGGAAGCATGGGCTGGCCCGGATGCCGAGAGCCTCCTCACCCTAGAGGTGAGAACGCTGGAGGGATCTGGGGGCACACTCAGCCCCCACCCTACCTGTCTCATGCCAGGCTGACCTGGGTACAATGCAGAGAACCCCTCAGAGAGGGCCAGAAAGGCTTGTGGGTGAGAGGAAACACCGCCTTTGTCCGATGACCATGTCTTTGCTTCTTTCCCTAACCTCTCCGCAGGAGCATTTCTTTTGGGAGGAATCCTCTACTCCTGGCAGTTTCCTCATTTCAACGCCCTGAGCTGGGGCCTCCGGGAAGACTATTCCCGAGGAGGCTATTGCATGATGTCGGTCACCCACCCGGGCCTGTGCCGGCGCGTCGCCCTGCGCCACTGTCTGGCCTTGATTGGACTGTCCACAGCAGCCCCCATCCTGGATGTCACCACATGGACCTTCCCCATCATCTCCCTCCCCATCAACCTGTATATTTCCTACCTCGGCTTTCGATTCTACACAGATGCCGATCGGAAGAGTTCCAGAAAGCTGTTCTTCTGCAGCCTTTGGCACTTACCCTTGCTCCTGCTTCTCATGCTCACCTGCAAGCAGACACCACGTGGCAAAAGTGACAACGAAGAACCTCAAAGTTGAAATCACTCTGACTTGTGGGGAAAAAAACAAAAACCAAAACCATATTGGGAGACGCACAATTTTTTTCCCTTTGCTCTTAGGCAAGAATGTTTTGGTAATTCTGGAGCATGAAAAATCATTGGGTTTGAGACAAGATTGTAAAATAATTTGGTGCTCAATGACCACTTGGCATTTTTTTAATGACAATATCCAAAATGCTCCCCAAATAAGAAATGGATCGATTCAGTAGACTAATGCAGAGAGTACATTTTTCTTTTAAAGTCTATATAACTCTCCCTCTGACTCGGTCCCATTGCTTTGAGTCTTCCTTGTGAAGATGTACATGTGCTCCTCTCCCTTTGCTGCACCCCTCTCTCCATCTGGCCCCCATACAGACACCCCCAGTGGTAACTTGTGGCCAGACAGGGTGAGCACTGAACTCACATAGCTCTGGTTCTGTGTTCTTGGGACCTTCAGGCCGTGTCAGAGGGAATGCACACTGCAGCCACTGCACCCCATTACTGGTGAGTGAGCCAGGGCCCCTATTCCAGCTTATTCCACCCCACATACTGTCCCTCAATGATGATAGAATGCCAAGGATGGTTTGCAGGACAGCATGTGGAGGGAGGATTCCAAACGGTTTCCTAGGGGCTCCCAGGCTGGACTGCCAGCCCTGCCCTCCACCCCCATGCCATGTCAGCACCTCACAAACTCCCAGGGAATCAAAGGCATCTTTATAGTTCACTGTCAAGTACAGGAAGTGTCTGATGCGTTTCTTCTGTGAGGTAGCGCTAGATTTTATTCCAGAAATCCCTCCAGCTCCGGTCCATTCCCAGTCCTCTTCAGTCACTTCGGCAGACCACCAGTTCCTCTTTGCTGTGTGACTTTTTCAGGGTCATAGGATAAGGGAAATCAGAAAAAAGGTGTGCTGGACCAGCCAGCACATCGCTCGCATTGTAGTCCCTTTAGTAGTGAAAGCCACATTTCCATCCTGCTGTCTTCAGAAATCAGATATTAACCTCCATGTGTCCAGTGGCTTTAAGAGCCACGTGTGGGAGTTAGACTCATGATGGGGTTGCTTCCAGTTCTGGGAGTTTTTCTAGTTTCCCTATGCGCAGGTGTGGCCTCAGTTACCCATTGTTCCATCAGTCCTTCATGTCTGCCCACCTGCCCATTGTCATGTCCCATTTGTCCGAAGCGCTTGAGGCTTAACAGGATGTTTTAATTACTCAGTCTCAGGGGCACTGCTGCCCTGTAGCAATTGGAATTTGAGCAGCATTTAAACAGTCATTGCAATATGCCTGTTCTCTCAAAAATTTCTAAAGCAACTGCAGATAGAATCTGATCCCTCTTCCTACTTCTCTGAAATATAACCTGCGGCTGTGTCCAGGTTATTTACTGTGAGGAACATGGCATCGGAATGTCTGGAAAGAACATCTACAGCTTATTGCAGCCCTCAAATTTGTTAAATACATCAGTTCTCTCTTCCTGCTGAAATAAACCAGTGTATAAAACCAGGACTGTGTGTTATGTAATTTTATTTAATCATCTTGTGCTGAGTGTATGTGGTTTCTGGTGGAACTGATAACACTGACTCACTTTCCTGAGGTAGCAAGTGATTAAAAGGCACATTGAGGTCTCCGCCTCACGGGAGTGGCGGTGAGCACCCCATATGGAAACCTGTGCAATCAAAAATATATTTAATAAACAAAGGGCCATACCACACACACCTTCCTCTTGGAGGAAGTCTCTTGGAACTATTGCCAAAAAACCCCTGGGACTCTGACGTGTCATTCTGTTCCGAAAATAGCGACAACTGGCAGAGTCCGCACAAATGAAGTGGCTGCTGCTTGGTCCTCATACCCAGCATACTGTCCAGGTTCTCTGCAGGAGTCTTCCAAGCCAAGCCCTCACTGACCTCCCACTGTTCCACAAGCTCCCTGAGAGCATCTTGTGCTTAGAGGACCCACCTTCTTGCTGAGCTCCATCCTGAGGGGCCCAACAGGGAGCATGTAACTCAAACTTTGGTTGCTCCACGGTCCCCCCACTCCTGGGTTGCCTTATCCCCACAGGCATGCACAGCCTCCCCCCTTGACTTTTCCTGAGGACTCGGTGCCCACCAGCATTTTCTGGGAGGGTGAAGCACGTGCCCTCCCAAAGTTCTTGTCCACTCTGGGAAATGATGCCCTCTGCAGCTCTGGCACATGCTCCTGGGTATGCCTCTGGGCTCAAAGTTAAAAATGTGAAAGTCTGGGCTGGCTTCCCCACGTATTTCCTGACCCTGGTAAACCCAGGAGCCTTTTCCCCTGCAGAACACCTCCCCTCCCTCATGTAGATTCAGGTTGGGAGCAGATCTGTATCTTGTCTCCAGTTCTCACCTGCGGCCTTGGGCCTCCCGCCTCAGGTGGGGGACTCGGAGGGCATGAGATTTGACACAGTTTCCCGTGGAATGCAGTTATTCTCTTAACGGGTCAAACTAGAGTAAATGGAAAAGAACATGTCTAGTCCGGTGATTTTCTTTTTAAAAATGTGATTTTTAACACAGTATTCCTTCTGACTCTGGGAAAATTGCCCTAAATTCCTTTGATTTTAGTAAAACCACTGCATCACTTAAGGATAAAACCCAATTTCACCTCAGGGTCTAAGACGTTTTTCTCAGTCCACAGCCGTGGCGAAATGCCATTGCCTGTTCCCAGGATACATCTTGCTTTTAAAATATAAAAATAGGGTCTGCTGCGCCACCAAGGAGGCCCTTTTTTTTTTTTTTTTTTTTTTTGCACTGTGGAGCTGTCGGCAGCGCACGATGTGAGTTGGTGGCCAGCCGGGGAGAATCCCACATGGTGCGGCAGACCTCTCCTGCCTCGCCCGCTGCTCCCCTCAGCAGTGTATTTCTGATCTGCCTGTTCTGCTCCCCACTCTGTCTCTGGTGAGCCCTCTCGCCGCCCCACGCCTCTGGCCTGTACCCCAGCTTGTATGTATAGATGAATAAATCTTTTTTAAAAATTAAAATAAAATAAAAATAGGGTCTGTCTTTCCCAACAGAAATATCTTTCTGGCACTTTAAAAATATGCCTTGAGTACCTGAGACCTAATGCTGGAGGGAAAAAGCAAAACTATTACAAGCTGTTCTCTGCTGTGAATATATACAGGGTTGAACTTCCCTCTGGTAGTTTGTTCATTTTTCTTCTCACACTGCCTGTCATCCTCACCTCTTGTTTGCTAAGGAAACAGCAGAGACTTGGCAGTACCCCGATGGCAGTGCCCGGAAGGCAAAGCCACTTCTGCTTCTTGATTAGCTTCATGGGACACTTGCTCTTGAGTTCCGCTGGAGCCAGCCAGGGTCTCTATCCTCTGACACTCTGACACCCACCCCCTGCCCCCGACACATTCTGAGACAGGGCCCTTGTAAACCTACTCAAGTGGGACTTGGGGAGAAAGGATTTTGGAAACTGCCCCCTTGACCCTTCCAGTGACCTGCTCACCGTCCCAGAGAAGTCCTCATCTGATTTGAATGAAGAGCTTGATCGGGATGTGGCCTTGGCTCTTTCTCTGGAAATAAGAGGGCAGCTGGAGATCCCCCCAAAGGCTTGTCATCTGTCAAAGAAACATTTTCTCCGTCTGTCCAGTAGGAGCAATGAAGTCAGCCAACACGGCAACTAGATAAAAAGCAAGTAGAAAACAACAGGAACAGCAATGGGCTTGGCCAATCAGCGATCTGCTTTTGGTCTTTTTCCCATCAGCTGTCAAACTCAAAATAAGTTTATGTCTACTAATCTGCCTAGAGTAGAAGTTAAGTGGGAACAATAAACTTGGCTGCTGCTTCGTTAGAAACCCAAATATAACTGACCTCATGCTAGACAGATTATTTCCAGCATCTTCTAGCCACCATTTCCTAACCAAATATAAGATGTAGAGGGATGTTCTAGACCAAAGAACCTCTGACACTCATATCCTAATTCAGGTCCTGTCACTCTGTCACTGGGCCCTGCCAGGCACTGCACCCATCATAGGACATCTGAGATGGAAGTCACTGTCCACCTTAAGCTCGCATTCTGATTGTCCGAACCAAGTCTTAACTCACTCTGGCATCCATCACTGAGGCCACCTGGTTGAGCCCTCCAAAAATGTACCCAATCTGACCCGACTCACCTCCTTCACGGCCACCAGCTGGTGCGACTTCCCACCTCCACCTGCCTACAACAAGCCTCCTGATTTAGCTTTTTCTGACTTTTCCCCCCAGCCCTGTCTGTTTACACTTTGCAGCCAGCATGACCCTTCCCGGGAACCAAGCACATGGTGCCATCCCCTATACCCTCTCCTCCCAAGGCGCTCCTTCATCCCACAAGGAACTACAAGACCCCAGACAACCCGGCCCTGCTCCCCACTCCAATCTCAGAACTAAGAAGCTGCCCACCCCCAACCCCACAGTCCTGCCCATGAGTCTCCTTGCTTTTCCTCAAATGCCAGAAGCCCACCCTCTTCAGGTCTCACTTCTTGCTCCCTCCGTGTGGAGTCCTCTCCCCATCCCTTTGAGTGAATTCCCTCCCGACATCATTGAAATGACACTGTTAGAGAGTCTACGGCTTGCTCTGGATTTACCTTACTGCCTGCTTATTCTGCCTCCCTCATTGAATAGATGCTCCCTAAGGGCAAGGGCTTCAGCTTTGCATCTCTGCATCCCCTGTATCTAGAACAGTGTTTAGCACAGACTCAGAGCTCAGCAAGTACTTTCTGAATGAACAACCCCATCTGGGTTCCAGGAAGCTTCTGTGGTGAGAGGGCCCCGGACTGTGAGGCTGAGATCAAGAAGGAACTAAGTTGGAAAGGTGTTTCTAATGTGGTTACATGAGGGGGAAAAAGGCCTTTTAACTTCTCCTACTGCAAGTGTAGGGGTCCATCCTACTCCTACCAAGACCTCCCTCAGACAGAGAATCAGACTCAGTTCTGGGACTACACCAGCCAGAAGACACCCCAGCTCCAGCTCCAGCTCCAGCTCCAGCTCCAGCTCCAGCTCCAGCTCCAGCTCCAGCGCTTCCAGGCCGCCCACCAGCTGCTTTTACTGGTTTCTGGAATTGGCCTTCTCTAACTTCAAAGCCCCAGTGCTGCTGCTGTATTGGTCTCCCAGAGCAGCTTCCCCAAACCTGTGGGTTTTACTCACCTGTTTATGCACAGTTCCCCACCCCTATTTAACTCAATACTGACAGAAAATTGCTGCTGTGTGCACAGCATGAGCAGTACCTGGCCATGCGGGAGACGCTCCATCAGCTGTGAGGGGATGAGTGGGTGGCTCTCAGGGGAGGAGCTGTTGTCTCTGCTGCACTGGAGGACCAGCGCTGGAGGGTGAGGAGCTGTGGGCAAGTTCCCTGTGGGGGAAGCCGGGGCAGTTGCAGCTTTCCACCTGTTCCGTGAGGAAAATTGCCAGAGTTGACGCAAGATGAGTTATCATTTTTTCCTGATTTTACTCAGTCTTTGTTTTCTAAATTGTGGTAAATTTTCACCATTTCCTCTATTTTCACAGCTATCTTGGCTCAGCTACTTGGCAGCAGAGTCCTTAGTCAAGTTAGCTGTTTAGTCAACATTCCGCCCTCCCTCCCTTCCACCCTCCTCTTCCCCGGTTTTCAGATAGCAGAGAATATAGTGTCTAGCTCCCTTTCATTCCCTAGTTGCTCTCCACTAAAGCCATCATTTTGACTTATTCCCAGCAGATGTGAGCCCAACATGTATCCAAATTAGCCTAACGAACGGAACTCCAATGCTTCATAAATTGGGGATACTGCCTGGGATGTGGAAGCCAAGAGAATAGGAACCCCAAATACAGAGAAGATCAAGAGGCAGGTTAGCCAGGTTGGGTAAAAATCAGTCATCCTCACCAGACGGCAGCTAGGGGGCGCTGCAGGCTGGGACGCTTCCCGAAACTGCTCTGGCTTAAGGCAGCCCACTTTACAGCCAAGCCCAAGCCAAGCTAGCGACTGTCAGGAGGTGGAGGGAAGTGGGGGATGACACTGGGGCCTTTGGAAGAGGCAAGGCAAAGACCCCGTTGAGAAACTCCTCCCCACTTCAAACATCTAAAGAACTGTGACTAAATCACTAAGGCGACTAAGACAACAAACAATCCAGGAGAGCATCAACAGGACAAACACAAACAAGACCCCGCCCTTCCCAGCTTCAACAGACAAACATACAAAGCAAGCAGGAGACAAAGCATCAAGTGAGAGGAGAAGCACCTTCCCCTCGCCCCAGGGTGAGTTAACTCAACAGCCATTTATTCTATTATCCATTAAGCAAATAATTGTCCAAGGGTGCTAGGAGCTAGTCCTTGTAGGAGACAAAAAGGTGAACCAAGAATTGACTCTACCCCCAGGTGCATTCTCTCTGGAGATTTCTCAGGGAGGGAGCACAGCAGTGAGGGCTGGCGGCTGAAAGTGCTCCCTGGACCAGGTCCTCACTCCCCCAGGACCCCTGCCTTCTGCACCCTGAGGGTTGCCTCTCCACAGCCCCTCTGGAGCCTCCTTAACAGCTGCTTCTCGGTCCTCCTGGTTCTGGTGTCTCTTGAGTGTGGATCCACCGCACTGCTTGCCTGCCCCGGGGCTGGTCTGCTGTTGGTCCTTATTACCTGCCAAGGGGATTTGAGCCAAACTAAGAGTTGTACCCAGCTCACAACTCCTCACACTCCACTCACATCCACTTTTCTTGATGGCACAGTTTAGTGTCTTCTCTATATCCCCTCATCTGTGTTTCTGTGTGCAAAGGGAGAATCCAGTGTAGGCCACTGCAGATAAGAACAAGCATGGGGGGCGGGGGGAGAAGTCGTTGTAGGCGAAGTGATGGGCAAGGGAGGACCCATGTGAACTTGCCTGCTGTCTGTGCAGCAGAAGCCGTTCTGCAAAGCTGGTGTGTGGAAACAAGAAAGCAGGGAGGGTTAGATGGACCAGACATGGCCGACTTCAGGTTTGCCTTAGTAAGGTGTCTGGGTAAGTCAGGGGGAGCCACTGAAGAATCAGGCAGGAAAGTAGTGTGATTAGCTTATGCTTTAGAAAGAAAACCCAGGCCATAGACTGGAAGATAGACGGGGAGACTTGTGAGTGATGTGGGTGTGAATCTGGGCAGAAGCAGGGCAGAAGGAAATCCACAGGCCTGATGGGGGTGACCGGCAAAAGGAAGATTCTGGGATATTCCAGGGTTCTAGTCTGGGAGAAAAGGTGATGCCATTCCCTGAGAAAGAAGTCCCTCTTCCATTGTTCATGTCCCCTTGTCTTCCTCCAACTTCAGTCACAGATGTCCTCACTTCCTGTGGATGATCCAGGCCCTTGGCCTATTCCCACACTTAGCTCAATGCACACACAATCCTTTTTTCCCCAACACTTGCAGACTACCAACAACCTGAGCCTCTGCCTGCAGTCTCCTCTTGATGCCTGGCATCAAGAAAAAACTTCATCGGCCAGTCCCAGCATGCCATTAGGCTAATGGCATTACCCGTCCCCTCCCCCCGCCCCCGACCCCCAGTAATTGCTGTGCCAGAAAGCTTCAGAGCAGGAAGTCCTCTCCACCCTTTCCCACCCTTCTCCTCACCTCTGGGTCTCTCCAATCTGAATAACCCACCAGCCTGTTCAACCAGAGGAATCCACTGACCAAATGAGAATGGAATTGTTTGCCCTCAAGCTGACTCAAATTGTGATGGTTGCTCCTTCCTTCAGGCCCCTTTAGCTGCCATTTGGCACTTGTTCACCTCAAAAATATAGATGACCCACCCAAAACAAGACTGGGAGAAAAATGTGCAGCTAGTCTCTTGGCAGTATGTGTCCTCATTAGCCAAACATTAGCTAACCTTCCTGAATTGGTTTGACTCATAATTACAAGTGATAGGAAACCCAACGGAAATGGCTTAAACATGAATAGAAGAGTATTGGTTTATGTTGTCAAAGGCCAGAAGCAGCTGACTTCAGGTATGATTTGATCACGGAATCAGATTGCTCTCTCAGCTGATTGGCATGACATTTAGCAAACTGTGTCCCCTTAAGATGCAGAAGCCCCTTAAACGATTAATCATTCCTTTATTCACAAATATTTGTTGACTATTTACCTTGTGGTAGGTGCTGTTCCAGGGATGCAGCAGTAGATAAAAGAACACTCCTCAGCCCTGCCCCAGAGCTAAAAGAAAACACACAGAAAAATGGTACCTGCAGTTGCCTCAGGGGTGGGGAATCTGGTGACTGAAAGACAGCTTATTAGAAAGTCCTGGAATTGAAATCTGGTCCCTCATTGGCTTGATGTGGGGTTTGTGCCCATTCCTGACCCACTCGTCTGGTTCAAGTCCATCAGAGCACGCGGGGGTGATGAGGATGGACAGCCATCCTCTCCCATGACAAAGGTTGATGAAGGTTGGTGGGAAATGGATGGGGGAGGGGCAATACCTCCTGGCTTGGTTCTCAGAGAGGTTTTGGTTCAGGGCACAGAGCACTCACTCCACAAGCAAGCCCCCAGGCCTCGGGGATGGTGTCCCAGGAAACAGAGCCCTCCCACCCATAACCAAGACGGCGAGCCCAGCGATTTGGCCCAACAGGACTGTCTGACCACTTTACAGCTGCCCTCCCCAACTCATTGAAAAGAAGGACCCATTTATTTACAGCCCAGATTATGGTCTTTACCTTAATTTAGCACAAAGTCATTCCCAAGTTGAAAACTACCTGCCAAATCAGCCCACAAACCTGGGATTTCCCACGCCAGCACCCTGTTCAGCAAAGGCAGAGCCACCCTCAGAACTAAGCCAAAACTCATCAGGAGGCAATGGAATCAGCACCTTTATGTTAGCAGCTTTCTTCCCCAAATAAAATGTTACTTGGAAGACACTTTCACTTCCTTGGGAATCATTTAGGGAAGACTTGTGGATTGAAGAGCCAGAAATGAGTCAGTCTAGTCCATTTTTCACAGTCCCCCCAGCCCTGAGTTTTGGCGGGTGGAAGAGCCAAGGCAGCTCCTGCCTGGCAGAGGACTTGATGCCTCTCAGGGCCGCCAACCTGCTGGGGACCAGCTCATCTCCAAACACTCCAGGCAGGAGGAAAAGCTCCACCACCGGCCAGGCTCGCACCTCGGGAAGCTGTCCTTTTCTTCCGACTTGTCCCTGCTCCTCATCTAGAGAGGAACACACGCTGGCATTCTCTCGAGGAATTTGAATGCTAATTTGTTTTGTCAAAAAGAGGAGCCCAAACAGATGTGGACCATTTGGCCTGGATGTAGTTCATTTGTTAGCAAGTGCAAAAGGCTCGTTGGCAGGATATTAAATATTACCGTGGCTATTCACAAACACTTCATATTTCAAGAAAGGAAGGGAGGCAAAGGCTGCATCCTATAAATCAGGCTTTCAAAGAGGCAGAAAGAGGCAAACATTTGATAAATCTATGTCATTGTGCTCCGAGATCAAAGGCCCTAACATATGTATTTGTGCAACCGGCACTCCAGCAGGCAGCGCTAACCAACTGCGGGCTGGGCAGCTCGGGGAAGACGGAATTAGTCAGTTCTAATCTGTGGTTAGCGGGGTCTCAGGAGAGGGCAAGGTGTTGGCGGCTGCATTCTGGGCCAGCCCTGCCAGTGGGGAGGTGGAGAGCCACCAGGTGGGCAGGGTCCCTTCCAGGCCTGTGTTGTGATGTGGTGCCTTCTGCTTCCTGAGCCGGCCCCATGACGAAGGCCGCATGGAGACATACGTGACTGCCCACAGTCCCACAGCCACTGTGCCCAGCAGAAGCCAGGCACCCAGCCCAGTCTGTGAAGGGCCCCATGCCGGAAGTCTGTGGACACCGCTACCCTCAGGCCATTAAGGCCTGCTTTCTTCCTGTCCTCCACCTCTCCCACGGCCCTGTCCCTTTCCGTACTCTTTGCCTTCTTCTCGACTTCTGTTTTAGATGGGCAGTAGCTCAAGTCAGCTGGAACCACCTGTGTCACTAGACTTCCCGGGTAGCCACACCTCATAGCGCTTGCTTCTGTGACCAAAGTGCCCACCATTGCATCTCGTGATTGTGCGAGGCCTTGCTTCCCCGGCCGCCCCTGCTGAAGGGCCCACAGCTGCCTGGCAGAGCAGTCCCTGCACCTTCGCTTGGTTGGCTCAGGTCAGCTGAGAGTGGAGAACCGGTGATGGTGGATTTTATGTGTCACCTTGTGTGGACCATGGCGTGCCCAGATACCTGGTTAAACAACATGCTGGGTGACGTGTCTGTAAGAGGAGTTCTGGGTGAGAGGAACATTTGAATAGACGAATAAACTGAGTAAAGCACATTGCCCTCCCTAATGTAGGTGGCTCTCATCCAATCTGTTAAATGCCAGAATAGATCAAAAAGATGGAGGGGGAGGCAGATTTCCCTCTTGCTGCCTAAATATCGTCTTGCTGGGATACTGGTCTTGTCTCACCTTGAGACTCAGACTGGAACGGTAGTCATGCGCCACTAAATAATGGAGATGCATTCTCAGAAACGCATCTCCATGTGCCTATCACAGAGTGTTATTTCACAAACCTAGGTGGGAAGCTACGATACACCTAGCTAGGCTGTGTGGCCTAACCTGTTGGGACCACTGGCAATCACATGGGCCATTGTTGATTGAAACATGTGGACATATATCATATGAACTTTTTTGAGTCTCTAACTTGCTTACTTGAAAGGACTTAAAGCAACTAGTTGTTGAGACCTCTCAGCCTCCTTGACTGCATGAGCCAGTCCCCTATAATCAATCAGGCAATCAATCAGTTCTATTGGTTCTTTTTCTCTGGAGAGAGTCCAGACCAACACAGATAGGTTTTTGCAGAACAAAGGTGAAAGGAAACCCATGCTTTTGACAGACTCAAGTTTCTCTCCCTTACCTGCTTATACTTCAGATACAGATGAGGCCGCCTTTGCCACTCCATTGAGGAGGGAGTCTAGTGGTTTAGAATATTCTAGTGAAATGAGGATGGCATGTAGACCCAAGACTAAAGAATCTTTTTTTTTTTTTAAAGATTTATTTTTTATTTATACATACAAGCTGGGGTACAGGCCAGAGGCGTGGGGTGGCGAGAGGGTTCACCAGAGACGGAGCGAGTAGCAGAACAGGCAGATCAGAAATACACTGCTGAGGGGAGGAGCGGGCGAGGCAGGAGAGGTCTGCCGCGCCATGTGGGATTCTCCCTGGCCGGGCGTCGAACTCACGTTTCTGCTGCCGACAGCTCCACAGCGCAGCGCTTAACCGCTGCGCCACCAGGGAGGCCCCCCAAGACTAAAGAATCTTAACAAAGTCTTGATGTGTTGGTGGATGACTTGGTAACTTCTGGGTTTGCTTTTGGGTAATACCTTTTATACCTTTATAGGTGACCAGAACTGCCTGGACAGAAGTTGCTTACACTGAAAGAAAAGATGAAAATATTTACAAGTAAATTTTAGAGCTCCCTCCCAAAGCACCATCCTTACTTGTGGGTTATGGGTAGTTAGCATTATATTTAGAATGACTGCTGGCTAGACATAAATCTTGGCATGATGTCTTATGTCTAGTATAGTAAGATTAATGTTAATCTTGAGACTACCATAAGAGGCCTTGCCACCCAAAAAATGAACAAAATTCTACAAACAATTTCAGAGGAACCATGGATTCCCCTAATGAAATCAGACTATTGGAAGAGGACAGACTTCTCCTTATATGGTAAGGTGGTTTATGAACAGATTTTTGCCCCACTCCTTTTGAGTATCTTTGTTTTCCTGATACACATTTGATCTCAAGCAGACCGGCTGCTTTGAAGCTCTAGAATGCCAGGAATTGTTCAGTCCCCATACCAGCGGGAAAATCCTACCTTTGGGAGTCAGGTTTGAAGTCTAGTTCTGGTCCACCACTCAGCTAAGTGACAGTATGTGTGAGTATGTGTGCGCCCTGTGTGAGCTCCAGCCTGCTCCCCTCTGTGTACTGTGGCACAACTAGTGGCTTTTCTGGGAGTTAGCAGGAGAGGTCGCAGGAAATAATCCATATTGTCTGCTCTTCACGGTGCTGCCTCCTTGAACTTTTAGTTTGACTAATGACTTTGCTGAATTGCTCAATGGTTTTGGCCTCTTGTACACACAGCCAGAGGCTATGAAGTAGAACAAGATTGAAAATAAAATCATCAGGCCTCACTGTGTGGGGTGTAGGCGTGAGTGCGTGTTTGCATGGCACCAGGGTTGGCTGGCTTTCCTTGCGCGTTACCCACTGACTCTAGGCATCTTTTCATTTCTATTTAGGTGCAGAATGCCAGATCCCCCCAACACACACACACACACACACACACACACACACACTCCCCTCCTGTCTTCACACAATGCCTCCTAATGAAGACCCAGATCTCCTACTCACCCCATTCCTTCTTTGAATCCTCATCGTGTCTGCACATCCAGTTCCTATCCTTGTTTTTCAAAGGGAGCATGTGCATCAAACACCCCTGCTGCAGAACAAGTTTCTTGACTTGGATCTTCATCTCTCCAACCTTCCTTTACTTTCTCTATGTACACCCCTAAATTCTCCTGAAGGAGGTGCCAGGTAGATGAGTTGACTGAGGCTGCTGTGCCAAATGACCACATGTTGGAGGGGCTTCCAACCATAGAAGTTTGTTCCCTGCACAGCTAGCAAGGTCGAATGTCTGAAGTCATTATTACTAGGCTGGAGTTCGGGCATCTGTGTGAGCGCACTCTCTCCTCAGCTCGAGGGGAGTGTCCTTCTCTCTGCTGCCAGGTCTGTGGGTTTATGCCTTATAACCACATCACCCTAATCTCTGCCTCCTTCATCATCTTGCCATCTTGTGTGTGTGTGTGTGTGTGTGTGTGTGTGTGTGTGTGTGTGTGTTTACCCTCAACCTCTCTTATACAGGGACATATATATATATCCTTAGTTAGAAACTTCCCGGATAATCCAGGGTAATCTGTCCATCTCAAGATCCTTCACTTTATCACATCTCTTGCTATATAAAGTAATAGTCACAATTTCTGGGGGTTGAGGCCTGATTTCTTTGGGGGATATTTTCAATCTGTCCTATCACAGACAGCCCAACTAAGGGACATGCGCTTTTGGCCATGTTGCTTCCAGGTGATCCTATCTGCCTGGCCAAGGCTGATGATGGGAGCGAACTCCTGACTGTGGCGAATGAGTCTACAGGTTGGATGGAATCAGTCAGATAGAGGGTCACCAGCATTGTTTCAAATTGGTGGGGAAGAGCCCACTGGCTGTTGGGACTCACATGTTACCATAGCAACATGAGGTCAGGCGGTGGTATGGCACAGGTGGCGAGCCATGTCCACCCACTGCAAGCTAAACGTAGTGGACAGCAAAGGCACAGCTGGGGCTGGTCCTTAATGGAGAAGAATGTGAAATGCACAGGAACATCTCAGACAAGAGAGGCCTATGATCTGTGATGTGAAAGGCTTCTCGGTTCTGGGCTTTCTAGTTCTAGTTCCCTCTGTGATCAACCCATTTTTTGTTTCTTAACCCTGGATGTCCATGCTCTTGCATCCCTAAAAAAATATTCCACCGTACTTAAAATGGTTTAAGTTAGCTGCTGTTCTGTGGAACTCAAAGACCCAAACACTCCTCTCCTTCTTTCTCCAGACTTTGATGGAGACCTTCACTCTGTGGAGGGTAAACTCCTACTGCTTCTAGCTTCTCACCCATAGCGGAGCATCCCTGCTGGTGTCTACCTACCGCAGTCACACTTACAGGCTCGAATGGGCATCTTCCTTCGCCACCTTTTTCCACACCTCTATCAGCCTCTTTCACCAGTTTCCCATTATTATCACCTGAAATTCAAGCTGTTCGTGTGTTCAATTCTTGCCAAATAATCACTGCTAACAGTCCCTTCCCACCAGAACTTCACTTTGCCTCTTAGATCATCTCAACCCTGTACTTATCCTGCTTTTTCTCTTTACATCCCCCACCATAATCCTCATTGACAACAACATCCATTTTTAATGAACCAGTGACTCCCTTTGATCTCCGGGCTCTCAGTCTCCCAACCTCCCTTGGTTTCCAGCCCCACTTCCCAGCTGCCACCCACAAGCAGGGCTGCACACTTGAATCTCCTTTTTCCCTGTCACAGCTCTGGAAGAGGAATTATATTGGAATTACTTTTGCCCACCTCAACATTTCTCAACTGCCGTCTTTCTTCCTCTCTTTTTGAGACAGGCCCTTGTGTGCCTACGCACCCTTCTCTCACTACCTTAGGGTTCCATGACATGTGACCACAGCTTGGTGGCTTAAAAGCATGACGTGTACTTTTTCACCATTCTGGAGGCTGGAAGTTGGAAATAGGGGAGGGGCAAGGCCTCCCCACTCTGGAGCCTCCAGGGGAGAATCTGTTTCCTGCCTTTCCTGGATTCTGGTGGCTCCAGGTGTTCCTTGCTTTGTGGGCATGTGACTTCAGTCTCTGCCTCTGGCAGCACCTGTCCCTCTTCTCTGTGTGATGGTTGATTGGATGGATGAGGGAAAGGGCAAGGAAGGACCTAGATACAGCACCTCATTTTCTCTAGATGATGAAAAGACAAATGGTGCTATCAACTCTGATAGAGAAAATATGAGGGGAGAAAGAGTAATCTTCATTTTTCTTGAACTATCTATGAGACCTCCAAGTGGAAATGTTGAGTAGGGACTACATGCGTGAAGCTGTGGTTCTGAGATGAGAAGACTGGGCTGGGGAGAAAAAATTTGGAAGTCATGAAAAATCCAAGGGAATTGATGAGATCACCTAAGGAGAGCATGTAAAGAGAGGAGGCAGGGCCCTCAAACCTCACGTTTAAAGGCCAGGCAGATGAGGTAAAACAGCAAAGGAGCTGCCAACATTTAGCCAGGCTCTTAAAGGGGCCATATCATATCCCCAGAACCTAAATTCACTAAAACAAACTTTTATTACTCAATGGGACCTAATTGCTTGAATCATTACTTAGATAGTATCTGTGCTTATGTACAAGATTCCTTGAAGCCCAAGGCAGGTCATGAAATACTGCTTTTAAAGGTCAATAAATCCTTCCTGGATGGGGCAAAGAGATGCCCAAGGCCTCTTCCAGATTGGTGCTGGTATAGTGCTAATTCCCTGTGTGGCAAACATTCAGGATTACTCTGTTGTTTTAGGGTGTAACTATTTGCTTCTGAACCATCAAAATGTATAGAAGTGTTGGTGGAGAAGGAGAGAGATTCTTTGTATACAGCTGTCTGAGTTTCCATCTGAATTCAGTTTTTGTATCCATGTATTAAATTAGGTTGTCTTTCCCCTGTTCATAATGAGTATGTCTTCGTAATATCTGCATGTAATGCTATCAGCATTGTTCTGTAAACAGTGAGCTGTATGAAGGCATGCACTGTGACTGTTGCTAACACAGCGCCTAGTCCAAGAAGTAACTCAGAAAAAGAGGAATGAATGAGTGAATGAGGACTTTGAGCTAGTGAAGGATGCAGAAACTCATTTACTTTCTAAACTCATTTAGAATGTAGGGAATCTAAAGCAGACCATGAACTTACATTATTCATAAGTATTCAAATGGAGTGTATTACTATAAATACAAATGATTACTCTAATGCATAATCCAATGTGCTTACTCATTTTAATTACTTTAAGCAACACCAATTTGTTGGCTGCTTACATAGCTCTAGAATAGTACCAGGCACCAGGGCAAAGAAGTAGAAGAGCTGGTCCCTGACAGATGAAGTAAGTGCAAAGGAAGAAAATAAATGTGGCAGGAGTGGCAACTCCCAAAGGGAGACTTGCCTGAGAGGCTCTCCTGTGGTGGATGGAGATAGTGGCTGATAAAACCGTTTCACCACTTTGGCTACAATCTTCAGCAAGTCATCTTGTTGAAAAGCAGTGCCCTCTTCTATGAAAGTGCACACACAGGAGTCTTTTCAACACCAACAGTGATGGTTGTTTTCTCTTCCTCTTTAGGATCTATTTGGAAGGAACAGAGATTTGTGTTGGCCAGAGGTTAGAAGTTAGAGTTCTAGAGACCTAATCTTCTTGTTTGGGGCTCAAATATTAATGCCCCCCAGGATTCTTTTTAAATTGTATTCCAAATCTGTAACTTTAACTTACCTCCCATTTAAAATGCAGGACATAAAAATCTACTTTTCCAGCTTTGCTGGAGAAATGAAACGATTTGACTACACCAGGCAATGTTAGTCCAGGGGCTATCGCGGCTGCCTCTTTTCTGTTGACCTTGGGCTTCTTGATTGCTTCTTACCTGGAGTGGCATGGTCTAAACTGTCAGAACAGGTATCAGTATAGGAGGAGTTCAGATTTATCTAGTGGGTAGGTGATTCTCGTGGCGGTATATCCATTGGGGTAAGGAGTGGGAGAGTGCTCCCAAGTGGGAAAAAAATCAGAATATGTAAGTGTATTTTCAGCCCCAGATATTCTAAAGGCACCCTCTCCCAAATCTCTTATCTGAGAATCATGGGGTGTCACGAGGCACAGTGCAGGAGAGAAATATGAGTTGATCACTTACCTAACGATGAGAAGAGTCAGCATCCTTTGAATGCCAGAGGGAGACTGGCACTGCTCTAAGCCCTTAAAGCATTACCAATCCCATTTTACAGATGTAAACTGAGGCACAGATTGAGCGATAACTTTCTAAAGCATCCTGGGATGGCAGGTGATAGACACATACAGCTTCACTGCAGATGACGTCAAGTTTGAGAGCCTCAGGTTTACATACCAAGAACTATGGAATGTCTTTGAGTGGAAAAAGGATGAGCAAAATTGGAGTTGATGAGCAAAATTAATCTGGATGGGCAAACAGCAGAGCCAGGGGACTAAACTAGAGTTGAAATGATGATAATAGCTGGAAAAGCAATTTCTAGCAGAGTACTTTTGCTGCAGTGTTACTATATTACTTTTAACATGCTGTTAACCTCCTTGAGACAAATTCTTAAGGAAACAGGGACAGAGGCAGCTGTGGCTTTTATAGACCAATCTCACTTTTGGAGAGATGCAAATTTGTGCTTTTGTACCTACCAGATGGATATAGGGTCGAAAGTCTGTGAATGGGAGAGACCAGTGTGGAGATAAAGCTCGCCACTGAGTAACACAGTTGATGTTTGCGGATGGCTCCTGGATGTCAGTCTCATTCTTTACTTACATTCTTACTTCACAAAAAGAACCAGGTGTCCCTATTTTAAGTGGGTTTCTCAAAAGCTCAACGTTGAAAAATTGTGAAGTGCTAATGGAAGTCAACAGGAAAATCATATTCCTTGTATGGCCAATTTTTTCATAACGCACTTAGCAAAGCAAGGGAGACTGGTGTAGCACTCAAAACTGAAGGAAGCTCACTTATCTATTACTTCAGCCTGTTCTGTAACTGTTGGGAATTGAAAATGAGGAATAGGTTACAAAGGTGATTTCCAGAGGGATGAAGAGTGGAGAATGAAAAAATGGTCAGAAATGAAAGAGAGGAAAGCATCAAAGAGTGAAGGGAATGAGGGACATTAGCAGTGAGGGGAAAAAAAAAAAAGAGTGAAGCACAGCATGGAAACCTCTGGAATCAGCAGCACGTTTGCATGAGAAAGCAAGGGATAATGTATATTTGCATCTATTAAAGTGGGCTGGACAATCTGGGGAGTATTCAGAAAAACGGGGTAGCAAACACCTGGTACAGGAAAAATTCCAGGGGGAGTATGTTTCAAGATTTAGAGGGGATCACAAGTTATATTTCAGTGGGTTTGGTTTGGGAAAAAATCACTCTGTGACCTCAGCAAGTCCAATAACTTCTTGCTGCTTTAAGAAGAATCAGTTTGAATTATCTGGTAAATACTTGTAGACCTTGGGGAGATAGGTTGTAAGAGCCACTCTTGCCTCCAGATGCCTCTGAAGATCTCTTCTTCGATTAAAACAACAAGATTCCTTTTTAGCCAGTAAGTAATATAATCTTGTTCAAAGGCTCTCGGGCTGCCTCCTGCCATTTCAAAAGCTCCTTCAATTCCCTGAGCAATTTACTGTTCAGGGCATTGGCACTGCTGGGTGTGGCTTCTACCATTTGCTGGCCGTGCTCTCTCTGTGCAGGGAGAATAAGTCTCTGAAAGTGTATTTTCTGTGCAGACCTGTTCACAGAGGTGTTTGTCTGCTCTTATAGCTGCGATGGTGAAGTGGTGAAAGGTCCTACTTTGACAGCTGAAAAAGGCAGGTGTCAGAATTTTAAGGGAATTGATAGCAAATCTGGATTGTGTTTTAATTTCTATAATTAGTAGTTGAAATAACTGAAAATTCCTCACCTGTTTTGCTGCAGAGAACTCTGTACTCCATGAACTGGGCCAGAGTATGAAGTAAAAATACTCTAAGGCACACTGCTTATTAGGAAGCTGTGATTCAAAAAACCACACTGAGAGACTACCTCACAACCGTTAGGATGTCCACTATCAAAAAACCCCAAAACAGCAAGTATTGGTGAAGATATAGAGAAAGTAGAACACTTACGTATTGCTGGTGGGAATTTAAACGGGTGCAGCTGCTATAAAAATGATATGGTAACTCCTCAAAATACTAAACATAGAATTACTGTATGATCCAGTAGCTCCACTTCTGGGCATTTACCCAAAAGAATGGAAAAGAAGATCTCGGAGATTTATTTGCATACTCTTATTCATAGCAACATTATTCACCATAGGCAAAAAGGTGAAAGCAATGCAATTATCCTTTGATGGATGAATGAATAAGGTGGTATATACAATGGAATATTATTCATCCTTAAAAAGGAAGGAAATATTGGTGCGCGTTACCACATGGATGAACTGTGAGGACCAATCCTGAATGAAAGCAGACACAAAATGTCAAATGCTGTATGATTCCATTTACAAAAGGTACCTAGAGTTGTCACATTCTTAGAAACAGAGAGCAGGCAGATGGTTACCAGTGGCTGGGGTAGGGGGTAGGGAGTTGTTATTTAGCGGGTATGTAGTTTCAGTTTTGCAAGATATAAAGGGTTCTGGGGATTGACTGCACAGCAGTGCAAATGTACTTAACACTTCTGAACTGGACACTTAGAAATGATTAAGGTAAGAAATTTTATGTCATATATTATGTATACAGTTCAAAATAAAGACTAAGAAAACCCAAAACTTTATGGCAGTGATTCTCAAACAGACATATCAGCAGGTACCTGGAGGTCTGTGTTACAACAGAGTTTTCCAAAAAGTGTATCTTTTTTTGTCAAAAACTATGGGAAGTTGCTGGAATTTTCACAAATAAACCATAGTCCCTTTGTAGGAATAACTGCATTGTCAATGAAATGGAATCTGTTATTAACTCTGTACAGTGTGTCAGGCTTATCATTAAGCACCTATATACATTTTAATTTAATCTTTGCCAACGAATTCATTCATTCAACAAATATGCATTGAGAGTCTATGCTATCCAGACTACGGTGCCAGGTGTTCAGTGATGAACAAAGCAGGTGTGTTCCTAGAGGGGAAGAAAGGGGATAGATAGAATGGAAAACACAAAATAACAAATTACCAGAAGTATTGGGAGGAGAAAAAGGAGTTGAACTAGGGAATGTCTAATTTTGAAAAAATGATTCGAGAACTCAAAGAAGTGAACTTTAAGCTGAAAACTGATGATTGGGAAGAACCAGCCAGGCAAGATTGAGGGGGAAAGCAATGATGAGGAGAGGAACCAGCATGAGTAAAGATCTTGTGATAAGGAAAATACTTGGACTATTTAAAGAATTGGATAAAAGGCCAGTGTGGCTACACTGTAGTGTCAACTGGAATGTAGAACAAGATGAGTTGGGACAGTCAGGCCAGCTAGAAAATGCAGCATCTGTAAGCGGTGGTAAAGAGTGGGGTTTTGCTTGAAGTATACTGTGAAATGATGGTGACTTAGAAGCAGCAGAGCACCCCCGGCCAGTCTTTGAAAGACTCCTCTGGCTGTCACTGGACAATGACAGGATTAGTAGTAAGGGAAGGGTGGAAGCAGGAAACCAAATGGGAGACAGACAAGACAAGTGAAGAAGGTAAAGGCTTGGACATGGAGTAGCAAAAATGCTTTAAAGAAAAGACCCAAGGTAGGTGTTGTGCTGGAATTAATGATACTTGCTGGTAGATTGAAAATGGAAAATGAGGGGAAGGAAGAAGCCAAGTGGAAGTGCTAGTAATTCAGTTGGATGAGGGGATCTAGACTTCCACAAACAAGGGGTGGAGATGCATCTGGGGGATCATCAGAACATGACAAGTATTTAAAGCCATTGGCATTGCCTGGTCATCTAGGACAGGACTTCTCAGTTGTGGCACTACTGATATTTGGGATCAGATCATTCCTTGTAGGGAGTGTCCTCTGGGACATTAGCAGCATCCTGGCCTCTGCCCACTAAATGTCAGTGGCATTTTCCCAGTTGTGACAACCCAAATTAAGATCAGATATAGTGAAATGTCCCCTGAAGAGGAGATGAGGACAAAACTGCCCTAGGGTGAAGACTGTTGAGCTAGGGGAGAGAAGACAAGAAGGACCAGGGGAGTTCTGAGCAATACCTGCATTTGGAGAAGAGCTGAAAAAATAAGTACCGAAGGCAGAGAAATAGTGAACAGTGGATAGGAGGGGGAAAAGAACAGCGTAATGTCTCAGAAGCCAAAAGAAGCAAATGTCAAGGAATGATTGACTGATCTAATGCTGCCTGAACTCATGTAAAATGTGGACAGAAATGTGTCCAAGGATTTGACTTCCTGTGGGGAAACGGCGTCTTAGCCAGCAGGAACTGCCATTACAAAATGTGGTAGACTGGGTGGCCTTATGCCTCCCCGTGCAGGAGGCTGGGGAGTCCAAGGTCAAGGTGCCGGCCCAGGTGGTGTCTGCTGAGGACTCCAGGCTTGGCTTGCAGATGGCTGCTTTCCTGTTGGGTGCTGTCGTGAGCTTCACCTCTCCTGAGAAAAGTTTCCAACTCCAGGGGTAATGAAAATATCTTCCAAGCTTCCAGACAACACAGTTAAATAAAAGGAAAAAAAGAATCAGAACGGTACATAAGTCAAAAGATTGTGAAAACACCTTTATAGAAAACTGACTTGTTAGAAAAATTATGACTTTCTTGCATATGTAGACAATAAATTTCAGGATTTCCATGGTTTCTGTTATCAATTGCTACATAACAAAGCAACACTTAGTGATTTGAAACGACTTTTTATTATTTCTCCTGATTCTGTTGATTTCACTGGGCAGTTTTCTTTACTAGTTGTACCTAGGTGGTATATATTCGCTAAATTTTGTTACTTTTTTTACTGTTGATATTCTGGCATCTGGGCCCTCACTCAGTTGACCTTGGAGCTGACCTCTCTTGTGCCCCTCCCTGAATTGGCTAGGCTAGCCAATTCTTATAGGATGCAAACAAAGCAATCCAGGGTCCATACTCCTAAGAACTTCTGTCTGGACAGATGTATTCAATCTGTAATTTTCAAATCAGTAAAGGAATAATGGGAGGAAATATAGAAAACATAGGAAATGAGAAAAAGAAGCAAAGATAAGGGATGGTAAATAGAATCTAAATAGAATATAAAAATATTTCTGTGTCATTAGTTAAAATGAAATTTTAACATTTTATATTAAATATGTAATCTAAATTGGGCTAAAATGTCTGGATCATGGAGTCATGGATGTTCCATATGTTATTTTCTTTGCTTGTCTCTACATTTGAGATATTTCCTAATTAAAAAATACATGTTTAAAAGCAAGTAAAAGGAAAAGAGCATACCTCACAAGAGGAATTAGTTTACAAATATAATTAAAAGGTAAGGAATAGATAACACTAAACGCTGACCAGGAAGCTTTTTTGCTGATGGGAATGAAAAATGGTACAGCCACATTGGAAGACATGATAGTAGCGTCTTACCAAAAAAAAAAAAAATTCTTACCATACAACCCAACAATTGTGGTATTTGGTGATACCCAAACAAGTCAAAAAATTATTTCCACATAAAGACCTGCCCACAAATGCAGCTTTATTTATAATTGCCAAAACTTGGGAACAATGGAGATACTCTTCTGTGAGAATAAAAATGGATAAGTAGGGCCTCTCTTGTGGCACACAGGTTAAAGTCAGTGCTATCAAGCTATCTCCAGCCTCTGTGGCATGAGTTCAATCCCCGACCAGGGAGCTGACCCACATATGGCACAGCAGACCTCTTCTGTCCCTCCTGCTGCTCCCCTCAGCAGTGTATTTCAGTCAGTCCACGTTTTCTGCTTCCTACTCTGTCTCTGGTGAATCCTCTCACCCTCCTGCACCTTTGGCTTACACCTCAGTTCTTGTATGCATAAATAAATAAAAATAAATTTTTAAAAAGAAGAATGGATAAGTAAAAAGTGATATAATCAGAAAACAAAATAGTATTAAGCAATAAATAATGAACTATGAAGTCATGAAGACACATGTATTTTGTAAAGGGGAAGAAGCCAATCTAAAATGGCAACATACATGACATTCTGGAAAAGGCAAAACTATGGAGATATTAAAAGGATCAGTGGATCCCAGGAACTGGATGCCAGGAACTTGAGGAGAGGAGGATGTAGAGATGGATATATTTAGAACATTTGGTACTGTAATGATGGAACATGTCATTTGTCATTTGTCAAAGCTCATGGAATGTATAACATCAAGAGTGAGCCCTAATGTAAACTATGAAGTGCAGTTAATAATAAAGCATCAATATTGACTCATTAATGGTAAAAATGTACCACATTAATGCAAGACTTTAATAATATGGAGCCCTGTGGTGGGGGTGGGAGTGAGAGGCATGTGGAGCCCCTGTAATTTCTACTTAGTTTTTCTGTAAACCCAAAACTGCTCTAAAAATAAAAGCTATTAACTAAATTAAAAATGTGGAGTCAGGATAATAATTTTCTAAACTCTCAAAGAATTACAAATAAATGAATCCTTCTGAAAAAGAAGGTCAAAGAATAAATTCAGTATCTCAAGTAAAATGCTGTTATACAGCAGAGAAAATTAGGCTACTGATAAAGGTCAGGAGAGAGTGAAAGAAGGATAAAATGTAGAGATAAGAATGAAAACAATTTAATTTATTTTGGGGGATCTAGCAAACAGGCTAAAGGCAATGCACACAACAAAATTGGAAAATATCTAAGATTTAAAATCATCACAAAGAGGGACTCCCTGGTGGCACAACAGGTTAAGCACAGAACTATGAAGTTATCTAGAGCCACTGCGACAAGTTCGATACCTGGCCAGGGAGATTCCCACATGGCGCAGCAGACCTCTCCTGCCTCACCCGCTGCTCCCCTCAGCAGTGTACTTCAGTAGATCTTCCTGTTCTGCTCCCCACTCTGTCTCTGGTGAATCCTCTTACCACCCCACACCTCTGGCCTACACCCCAGCTTGTATGCATAAATAAATAAAAAATCTTTAAAAAAATAAAAGAAAATCATCAAAAGAAAAGTAGGTATGAGAGGCAAAGGAGATTAATAAATATGTAATTAGCATTCTTGAAAAATAGAGCAAAATAGCAAAATAGAAAGGATGCTCAATGTTACAAAACAGCTTCCTAAAAAATGTGCAGTCAGTCAGAAACTGGAAAAGTGTGTTGTTTCAGTTAAAACTGATACAGAAAAGCCAATATAGTGAAGTTCTTAATCTTTAAAAGTAGTAAGTAATTGGAGCCAAAGTTTTGACAGCGTATGTTGCAGAATCTCTCTTGAATTCTGTCCTGAAGATGCCCAGGAAGCAAGAGTGCCCGTGACTCAGGGCATAGGAAACATGAGAAAACCTTAGGAAGGTAGAATGTCCTTATGTTTCATTGTGCAGGAGAAAAATGGCAGCCTTGGGTGGGAAAGGGGAAGGTATCCTTCTTGTATGTCCATCCTCTACCACCTCCCAACATACAATTTAGTCAAGCAGCACTTAGAAATAACAATATCCAGAGCTTAGATGCTTGCAGTTCCTCTGAGAGATGGTGCTATCTGAAGTTGTGAGGATAGGAGTCTCTATAGGTAGTAACTGAGTTCCATTTACAACATCAAAGATTCCCAAACTGAAACTTGAGGAGCCACAGTATAGAGTCTGGGGCCTTGTCATTTTCCAGCTACATATTATCAACTGATAGATGGGAATAATATGAGTTCACTGAGAAAAATTAAACAATTCAGGCATGCAAACATGTAGTTAAAATAAAATTAGAGATGCCAGATAGAAATATATAATGATTGAAATAAGATACTCAATGTCTGTAGAATAGCAGAATGTATACCATTGAAGAATCAACTAGAAACTTTCAGTGCCAGAAGAAAGCAGAAGTTTCTTAAAATTTTATGTACAAAAAAAGTGTAAGCCAAGAATTTTGTACCCAATTTCTTTTGTCAGGTCTAGAAAGGAACAGAAAAAACATTCTCACACAAGTAAGATGTCAAGAGATGCAATACCCATGACTACTTCTCAATAACTACTTATTCTAAGAATATTCCAAGAATTCCAGCCAACTACAATAAGTTTCAAAAATGAAATCCCCAAATTTCTTGGCTCCCTTGAGTCACATAAAAATAAAACTAAGAGTTGACAACTGATGGAATTACAGTTAAGAATATAAATATGACCAACCTTGATAAAGTTAAATAAAGTAAATTGTAGTGATTTTTTAAAGTTACAGGGTTGAGGCAAGTATAATAAGTATACTAATTTATCCATTTTTTTAATGCAAGGAGTGAATAAATACTGTCTGTAAGTGAAGTATGAAGGTTTTTTTAAAAAGTCTCCAAATCATGTACTCCAAATGATGCCCAAACCATTTTCTTCTTTAGAGGTATCTTTAGGAAACCACACTCCCAAGGTTAAAGAGACATTTATTACTTCAGTAGTTCCTTGACTTTTAAATTGAAGTTAACTATAGTTAGCATTTCATTAAAACAAACACGAAGTGATAAGGAATAATAACCTACATCCTGGTAGAACATTGCTATTTGATACTCCTTTTTTTTAACCTATTTATTTATGCATACAAGAACTGGTGGGTAGGCCAGAGGTGTGGGGTGGTGAGAGGATCCACCAGAACAGAGGGGGTGGGGAGCAGAACAGGAGGATCTACTGAAGAACACTGCTGAGGGGAGCAGCGGGCAACGCAGGAGAGGTCTGCTGCGCCATGTGGGAATCTCCCTGGCCCAGTATGGAGCTCGTGCAGCAGTGGCTGCAGATAGCTTCATAGTGCTCCCTGTTGTGTCATCAGGGAGCCCCTGATGCTCCTATTTGAAAGAAAAAAGAGCAGGGTAATATATACTTGTTTATTTGTATTTCATAAAATATTTAGCAATACTGGTTGATTCTGGCGAGAGAGAGTAGGGGTTTGAGGTCAGAGAGTCATACTTGATTCTGTAATTCTCACATTTGATTTTTCAGTGTTTGCATAATTTCTTATCATTAGAGAAAAAGAAGAAAAATTAGCATAATGAAGAGGAAATAACAGATGAGAAAGTAGAAACTGTACATGTGTTTGGCTATGGAGAGAAACAAACAAAAAAACAAGAAGAAACATGGTTAGATGGTGATGAGAACCATGGCGGAGAGAGGGAAGGACACAGGATGTTTATTTGGGGAGTGCCCTTGGGACTAACACCTGCAGAAGAGAAGGGGAGCAAGCACTGGGACAGAGGAAAAATTCCAGCTGTGATCAGGTCCATCATCCTTTGCCAACCCCGCAAGAATTCCTAGGGTTCAGATACCCCTCATAGATGTCTGGAGTTGACTGAGAGGACCAGGTATTTGGTGCCTGCACAGTCATTGGATAGGGAGACTCTGGGAAGGCACAGGACCCTCAGCCAGCAACTAGTAGCTGTCTGCAGCAACCCTCTGCTAGTTGTGGAGAGGCTGACAGCTGGAGGCTGTGTGCTGCAGCTGGAGGAGCATGTCCTTCACAGACATCACACTGGGGTCCACTAAATCACCACAGGAAGTGACTGATGACTGGAGGCAGGGAGATGGGAAAAGGGATCCTGGAATAAAGAACAGCTGAGATCCAGGGCAGGAATGGGGGAGATTCTGTGTTGGGCTAGCCAACAACTTCTTCCATTGTGACTAAAACAATGAAGAAGTTGAGGTAGTCAGTGTGGAGTTTGGTGGTAGGAAGATGCAGGCAGTCCCCTGGCATCATCTGCATTATCAAAGAAGTTTGAGAAATGCTGTCTCTTGTGGGTGAGAAGGTAAACCGTGCTTGTCTTGGGAGGGGAAAGTGGGCCTCCTGGAGACACTTGGGAGAGTTGCAGGGCAACTTTAGCTGCCAGTAGGAAGTTTGTGGTGGGAAAATTAAAGTGGAGACAGTCCTATCTACTGGACAATTTCCTCCAGCAATTCAGTGACTCAGGTCAGGAAGGCTGAAGACAGGATTGATTGTGGAGGATTTCCATGGTCAAAAATAAAACGAAAGAAGAGGGGCTGAAGATATTTGCAGGACAGAAGCACAATAGTAGAAAGTAATACTGAGGTTCAGCAGGGTTGTTTAATTTATTAAAAATCACGCAGCCAGTAAGAGATTGGGAGATTAAGGAGATTAGGAGATTAGAAGAGATTAGGAAAAGTAATGCAGTTTTGGTGTCAAGGTCCCAGCTGGAAAGACATGGTGCACTACAATTGCATAATTTGAGATCTTTCTACTTGCAAAAGTACTAGATGAGCAGAGAACACAAGGCGTAGCATAATGCCACGGCTTTGGCAGGAAAGCTGTCTTTAACACTCTAGGCCTGAAGAAGTGAGGGGGACAGTCTTTCCAGAACCTCAAGTCAGCATGGATGTGTGAGGAGGAGGTCCAGTCAATAGCTGTGACTTCTAGGGAAGGGAAGCTGCCAGCCAAGAGGGAGTAAGGGCATTATTACCTCTCCCTCAGTCTCCCCAACTTCCCTGTACTGCACGTTAGCCAGAGGGCATCTCCCAGCCTGAAGCAGGTGTAATGTGACTGAGGGACTAGAAAGCCATTCACAACCTTGACACTTGACGACAAAAGTCACCTAACAAATCTGGGAAGCCAACTTCTCTCATCTGCAATATAATAGCAACTAGCCCCCTTCTGTGATTTGTAGAAGGTTCCTCATGAGCACAGCAGTCTGAAGATGAGCTGCGGAGAGCCCCAGAGAGGGCAGTGAGTGAGGGCAGTTGAGGGGAGTTCATTCTCTTTGCCTGAGGCGAAGTTGAGTCTCAGCGCTGAAAAGCGGTTCTTACCTCAGGGTGGAGCCCTCCTGCCGCTCACACGGAATTTCTAATCCCCGCAGTCTGCTTGGCCAGAGGCAGCCGCGGCGCTGGGCAAAGACCCATTTCTGGCCATTGGCCCCCAGTGCGCTGAGCAGCAGCACCCTTTACCGCAGGAGGAGAAGGGGGCAACGTGGCGGCCTATGCTTGTGGGAGGTTTGGGCGGCCACAAGCGTTCTGAGGCGCACTGGGAGGCACAGCTGGAGCCCAGTCGGAGGGGACATTCCCTTCCCTGTGTGCCCGGGAGACCAGCTGGACGTGGCAGCCCCGCCATCGCCTCAACCCCTAATCTCCGCTCTCTGCAATCCCCACTCCACCCAGCGCAACCCAGTGAGCTCTTGCGGGCGGGAATCCCAGCGGCTGCGGAGGCGGCTGCGCTTCACCAGTTTGGACAAGGGAGGAGCGAACTTGCATTGCAGCTGCGAACTCCCAGGGGCCGCCTCGCCTGCTGGGGGCTGGGGGGTGGGGTGGGGGGGTAGGAGGAGGATAAGTGTTCCGGCTACAGGAACTGGGGCTCCAGGCCACCGGTTCAGGAGGCCCCCGGAAACGTGTCCTTTGCCTCCAGCAGGCAGTAGTGGTGGGGTTTGGGCCAAGGAAGCTGAGAATCACCAGGTGGACTGGCAGGGGAATCCAACAGTTGCCGGCGCCTCTCCTCCCGTGCAGAGAATCAGAGACACGTAGGGCAGAAAATACCGCCGGATCTTTTGACTCAAGTCCCCTATTTTACAGATGGGAAATTTGAGGGCAGAGTGGACCCACAGAGGGTCTTTGGAAGCAGAACTTGGGGGTAGAGGAAAGGGAGACAGTGCCCTAAGGAGGCACTGTTCCTTTCTAAAGGAGAGGGGCTGCCTGCCAGATTCAAACCCCCAGAGGCCCTAGATGAGCCCCTCATTAGGTAAACCCAAACACATGAACCAGAATAAAACACAGATTTTATAGATATGCTGAGATTGAATTATGTCCTTTCTGGATTTCCTGAGTACAAAAAATTTCAATTACTTTATCAAAGAAAAGCCGTTCTTCCGGTTTGGATGGCGGTGCTTTGTGACGCCTCGCGCTCAGGTGCGGGAACCCCAGCACTGCTGAGCAATGGTAACAGCAAAGGCTCAAACTGGGTGCGTGGTCAGTTTCTCCACCAGTTCTGTTCAGAGTAGCGCACCGAGTTCAGCATCTGCAGAATGGGGCTGAGAGCGAGAGCGAGAGCGAGAGCGAGAGAGAGAGAGAGAGCGAGAGCGCGAGAGAGCATTTGTCAAGGACAGAGCTTGTAGCGGAATCGCACCTGGGGATTTCCCGGCGCAGCTCTCGATAGAAAGCAGAGGTTGGACCAGCCTAAAAGCTGGAGAGCCAAAGCGTTGGGCCGCTGTCCAGGTTCTGCTCCGCCGCGCCTCACAGCGAGTCCGGGAGCTGCCCAGGCTCCAGATGACCCGCCGACCTACCGCGGCAGGAACCCCGAGCGCTGCGGGCACTGTGAACTCCCCCATTGTCCTCGGCGGTTGGGGCTGGAGGGGTCGAGGTGGACTTTGCAGCGATTTGGCTCAGGGGCGCTCGGCTCTGCAGAGCAATCCGGGCAATTTCCGATAGTTACCCAAGTCTTCGCTTCCTCATTCTCCCTTCATCCTGCACCCCAGCCCCGACAAAACAATCCTAAATATACCCGGCAGTGTCGATTTGTAATCGCTCACTTTTTCTGTTTAATTCTGGACTTCGCTAATCCTAATGGATAAACATCAGTCTTATTAGCATTATCAAAATCGTTTAAAAAACAAAAAACTATTAAGATTCACAGCCAACCAGGCCTGAAGTTGAACATGGGCACTACAGTTCGCCTGAACACACACCCATCATAAACCACCACCACCGCTACCACCCCCCAGTCCACAAGAGTCAACAACTCTCGGCTGCCCAAAGATGGAACACAGTAACTTCATTTCCCCCGAAATAACTTGTATGTGAAGACACACCCTTCAGAGACACTAACAGTTCCTGCTCTCTTTTCCAAAATAAAGAATCAGGTTAGTGCTCAGAATTATATTCTTATGCGTTAAAAGTTTAAATTAATAGCAATTTAATTAAGTTAAAAAATAAGGACGAATAAGTCGCTTCCGAAGAATAAGCACATCCTAGAGAGAGGGGGAAAGAAAGTTGCAAAGAACGTTCTCTGCAAATTTAAAAGGCGCAGGAAAATTCTCTACCTAAATTATTCCCCCCTCAACAGTTTTGTAGGAAAACGTTTTGTGCTTAAGGTCGCTGAAAGCACTGGCGGGGTGCACCGGTTGGGTGTCGAATCCTCCAGGGTCAGAGTCGCCGCCCTCTGCCTTATTTTCGAACCCACCGTGCTAAAGGCGGACAGGCTTTCTCAGTTTACTCCCGGCTGGAGAGTGGGACACAAAGCAAGACTCGGGACTCGTGACACTTGCGGACTTTCACTCACGAAGGGAGCGAGAGTGTGCGCAGCTGGCTGAAAGAGGTTAGCTTCAGACCCAGCGGCGAAGGGACCCTGGCTCAGGTCGGTTCCGCCTGCTGGCTTGAGCGGACAGTTAAATATTGCGCGGTGGCGGCAGTCGGTGAGTCACCTCGTGGGCGACACTCAGCCCCGAGGGGCCGCAGTGGGGTCGGAATCGGAAGGAAAGTTCAGTGCCGGAACAGCGCGCAGCCGGGCGTTGGAGGCCCGCTGGCTCCACAGGCACCAGGTTGCAGGCATTGAAAACTTTCTGAACTGCGGTGGTGATGAACTTTAGTTTCCTAAGCCACACAACTTCAAACGCGGGGCAAGAATTCAGCAGGGCGCGCCATCTCTTGCCACAACTTTCCGCAGCAAGCGGTTATAGTTTCCTGGGAGTTTGGCTCCTCTGTCCCTACCCCAGACAAGTAATTTTGCGGAAAAGAAGAGGCAAGATTAGCTTTGAATAGATTTTTGACAAAGAAGTAAGTGTAACTCGGTGATCGATTTGCTTCACGTTGACGTTTGACTTTAAAAAAATCGGTAGCAAAAAAAGCAACTGAAAATTATACTAATGGGTCAACAACCAAACTCTTTCCTAAAATGACGGCGAATGTGCCTTTAATATTTATTGAAAGAAAAGGAAAGACAGAAAGAACAATTTTTTAAACCTAACGTCCTCAACTCATATTCATATTCAGAATGACTTTCACACTCACTTTCCGACCAGGAAACTTTTTACCCGCCTCACTCTCCTTGTTTATTTCTCCTTTCGCTCCCGCTGAACTTTCTCCAACTATTTGGGAAGCAGGGTAGATTTTTCCTAAGGACAGTTTGCACAGATCCCAACTATCCGGCAGTCCGAGAGAGATCAACTCCTGGCAAGGAATAAAAAAGAAACACTTAAAAAAAAAAAAACACGTTGACAATGATTTCCAAACATGCTTTCTCCCAAATTTCCTAAACCGGTTCCTGTCCTGGAAGGACTCCCGTCCGAGTTCCTTGTAGGCTCGGGGGCTGTACGCATCTGACTAAACTCTCGGTCTTCCAACTTCACAGCCACACACACACACACACACACACACACACACGCCTCCCGGAAAACATCTGGGTAGGAACTCGGGGCCTGATATCTGGGCAACTACATACAGCCAAAGCTGGCTTCCGGGGAGTGAGTGCGGAAATGCGCGCGCGGGTGACCGAGTGCCACTCTTGATGGGGTCGGACCTCTCCCAGCACTGGGTCACTCCAGCATCCTTCTCACCATCTGCTCCTGTCACCAGTCCCTGGCTCCTCCCCTCTGAGCCCACCCCTGGAGCCTCGGCCAATAAAAACTCAGGACCATTCTCCACCGCCCCGAACCCTTTCCACACCCCCACGTTCCGGGAGACGGTTGGCTGCTGTCTCCTTAGCAAAGCGCTTGTATTTGCACGGTGCTCCCGTTTTCTGGTAGGTGGAGCGACCCGTCACTCCGGAAGGCCGGGCCCGCCCACTCCACCTCGGTCCCCGGCGCTCTTCCTGCGCAGTTCTCCTTTGCAGCCGCCGCAGGGAAGTACCAAGGCTGCTCTCTCAGTGCTCAGTTCTCCGACTGCGAGGAGGCAGTCCCGGCGAGTGGCGGTGCGCACCGTCTAGAGTGGCCAGGGCGCGGAGTGCAGCATTCTCCTGGCTCCGAGCAGGTCGTCCCACCGGAGGAGTAGCCTCTTGACCAGCAGTTGCCGCCACCCCGACTTTCAGTTCTAGTTGCAGCTCCTCCCGGTTAACATGTCAAAAGCCGCCGCCTCTACAGCTGCGGCCTCCACCTGGGGAAGAGCAGCGGCAGCTGCAGCGGCGGCGGCGGCCGCGCAGGGGCAATAAATTGAACCATCCAGGCATCCAGCGGGCTAGGGAACTCTCGGCGCTCACTGCTCCGGCGGGACCCGCGCCATGTGCTGAGACATGCCCCTCGCCGCGCCCGCCGGCAGCGCATGGGGCAGCGCCTGAGCGGCGACCGATCCAGTCTCGATGTCCCGGGTCGGCTCCTACCGCAGCAGCCGCCGCCCACGCCACCGGTGAGGAGGAAGCTTGCGCTGCTCTTCGCCATGCTCTGCGTCTGGCTCTACATGTTCCTGTACTCGTGCGCCGGCTCGTGCGCCGCCGCGCCGGGGCTGCTGCTGCTGGGCTCCGGGTCCCGCACAGCCCACACCTCGCCAGCTCTGGCCACCGGTTCGGACGGGACTCCTCCTAGGCTGCCGTTCCAAGCAGCGCCAGCCACCCCGTTGGTTGAGGGTAAGGAGACGGCGGAGGGCGCCGCGAGTCAGGAGGAGCAAAGCCCCGAGGCGCCGGATGCTCCCAGCCCCATCTCCAGCTTCTTTAGTGGGTCTGGGAGCAAACAGCTGCCGCAGGCCATAATCATCGGCGTGAAGAAGGGGGGCACACGGGCGCTGCTCGAGTTCCTGCGCGTGCACCCCGACGTGCGTGCCGTGGGAGCGGAACCCCATTTCTTCGACCGCAGCTACGACAAGGGTCTCGCTTGGTATCGGTGAGTTTCCCCTCCATAGCCAGGGGCACGGGTACCAGCTGCCATCCAGACTCAGGGAGGAGGGAGACTTGGCATGTGCTGAGGAAGTGACGGGGATACAGCCTAGGACCTCCAGGGGCGGGGAGGGGCAGAGGAACCTCCGCGCGTTGTCTTCTGGCTAGCAGAGCATAGAATCCCGCCCCAGTGCTGTGCCAGGTGCATGGAGCTCCTCTCTCGCTACGACCCATAACAACATCTCGAGGAGCTCTGGCGTGAACGTGCACCACGGTGGCCCTTGAATCAATCAAGCAAGTTCTCCTTAACGAAGGGGGTCAGCGACTGGGACGGTGCTAAGGGAAACGTAGAACCCTCTTTCTTAACTGTAACCATGTCCCTAAAGTATCAGTTTTTCCTTTCGAAGCCCGGGACTTTCTATGCTTAGTTGGTCGCGGTCTGAGCTCTAGACCAACTTATAGAGCAGCTGCTGGTCCCCAGATGGGGGTAGGGTTGGGGGCGACGGCGTCCTGCCGTTGCCGCGGGGAGTCTACTAAGTTTTGGGGAACAGCCCTCCTTTTTTGGAACCGGAGGAGGCTCAGACCCACTTCCCTACCAATTAGTTTGGGTTCTGGAGGGCGGGTGGCCCGGCGCCTCCGTCTGGCCGGCGGGCGCGCGGCTCACCGAGCGTGGAGCGGTGCTGGTCCCTGTTGGGCAAAGGCGAGCACTGCAGCCGGCGGGAGCGGCTCATTGCTTTGAAGGCTTCGTCTGCGCCCCGGGCGCGGCCCTCCAGTTTCCGCCTCCCAGACGTGGGTGCTGGAAGAGCGACGGGGCAGGAACGCCTGTCTTCACCGGCTCTTAACACCTTGGGTCCCAAAGAACATTGGGCCCGTTGATTGAGAAATGCGGGTTGGGGCTTTCGGAAACTTGGTTCTCTGGTCGGGATGTGAGTCCGGATCCAAAGGATTTACGCCTTCGGGGTCATAATCACGACCTCTGCCCAAGGTTTTCCTGGTGGTCTTTGGGATGAAATGTTGATTTACCAAACTTCCTGTGAATGGCTGGTGAGCTGGGGGTCCTGACTCTGGCATTGGGAAACCTGGGGCAGGCCACCATCTTTTCTGCATTCTCTCCTGTCACCCCACCACCACCTCCAGAATGACTTCCTCAAGTCCCTCATCCAGGCCCGGTTAGCCTCCAAGGGGCTGGAGACTTAAGAAAACAAAAGCGGAGAGTGGAACTGAATCCCACTCCCTGCTCCCCCTCCACCCCACCCCCTTTTGGGACTGGGAGAGGATGGAAGATAAAAGGGGACTGCCCCAGCGGATTAAAACCGCTCGCTTCTCAGCCTCTCTCTCCCCCTCCCCTTTGTCCTTAATGTTTTCATTGTCAGGAGTTGCCCTAGTCTCGAGGTTTAGCCAGCCGCGACAGTCACTCTTCCTAAAGTTCTCTACCGCGGACACCCATTGTTAAGAACCGGGACTCTGAAGTGTGAGGAGTAGACTTCCCTCCTGGCTCTGGCAGCTGACTTGCCGGGACCTCAGTCCTTCCATCTGTGCAGTGGGGTGGTAGGGTTCTTTGCTGGGCGGAGAGAAAGAACGTGCTGGTGCGATCAGGTGCCTGGCAGGCACGTGGGGCCTCTCTAATTGTTACCATTGTCATCGTTGTACTGTTATTACTTCTGCCACCACCACTCCTCCTCTTCCTGAGAGGATGATTCCGGGGGCCCAGATGGCAGGCTATAACTAGCGCCCTTCTAG
This sequence comes from Scalopus aquaticus, assembly GCA_004024925.1. Taxonomy (NCBI): domain Eukaryota; kingdom Metazoa; phylum Chordata; class Mammalia; order Eulipotyphla; family Talpidae; genus Scalopus; species Scalopus aquaticus. Next base: position 71,513 of record PVIJ01006159.1, read on the forward strand.
GTGGAACTCACCAGAGGCCGGAGGCAGCCGGGATTTTCTGAGATCAGACACACTAGGGGCCGGGTTGGGAGGAACTGGCAGGAAAATAACTGAATCCTTAATGTCGGGCGGTTTTAGAAGCGCCTGGGGCTGGCGGTGGAAATCCCCACAGGAAGATTCACGCAATCTCTTAGGCGGCTGCCCTCCACCTGCCACGTTCTTTTTAATCGACTCAGAAACACAGAATAACGAAGTCGCATTGGAAACCTCACCGCGCGCCTGCTGCTGGGTGCGCAGCCCGGGAGCTTCGGGCGGGACAGGTTCCAGGAGACCCGTTGAGAGCGGCCGCTCGGGGGACAGATTGGACTTGGGGGTCGCAGGGGGATAGCTGGGGAATGCGGGGCGGGAACCTGCTCATTCTCCTGGGCCTCCTCCCCAAACTGAAGAGCGGGCTGTGGGGCCTGGAGGCCCAGGACCCGAGGCAGTGACCCGGCCGACCCCGCGACGGAGTAGCAAACTGCAAAACCGGCAACTTGCCCCGCTGAGTTCCCGGGCCGCTGCAGCAGCGCCGGGTGTGGCCCCATAGTTAGTAGGTATTTTGAAAGGGGACAAAAAAAAAAAAAAAAGCCTCTTTCAAATACCATCTGTTTAACAAAAATTTTAATTAATGAGGAATATTCTGGATGTCTGGGCAAATTATGGACTTTATTATTTTGAAGGTGGTCATTTTAACTTTAAACAAACCACACCGGGAGACGACTAACCCTGAATGCTCTTCCCCAAATCCGGCGCCTCCGGAACACCCTTCGCTCAGGCTAGAGTTCTCTCCTGCTCGCCCAAGCCCCGCAGCTCGCCAGAGATGTGCTCCACTTTTATATTCTGCTCCATGCGAGCAATCTGGCAGCAGATTGCAGAAGGGTATAAATAATAATTAACCAGAGAATTGCAGTTCAGAATCGTGGTTAAAACAAGTCCTCAAAACTAGAAGATAGGAGAGAGGAGACTTTTTGAAGGCATTTCGACCTTTTGAAAACATTTTTAAAAACTAGGGGCACGGAGGGTTGACTAGAGAGTCAGCATGGTAATCGGTTGGAGAATGAGATCTTGGCCATCTGAGCAAGTGTTTAATGGGTTCAATCGGTTGAGACATAGTACTGCTGCTAGTGGCCAACCAGTAGCCCAGGGCCTGGACGAATTTGCATGATGTCCGGGAATTTTATTGTAGTTTTCACTTGGCAGAACCAAACACAGTCGGCCTTAACCCCGGAGATCTTGGTTGGACCGAGCCCATTGTCGTGGCCAAACGGAGCTGACCTCCCAACAGTTCGGAGAGCAGATTTTCTGCTGCCTTATCCGCAGTAAAAATCAAACGTGCTAATACCAAGTGTTTCCCATCTGTCCCGGAACCTGAGTTTGGTTTAGCCTGCGATTAAGGTTCTACTTGTAGGTTTCCTTTCCCAGTTCATTATCCAGGTCCCTCTCAAGCCAGGTCTCTCCAACTTAGCAGGTGCTTGTGAGAATCCCACAGAGTGACTTAATGTAACTTTTGGTGAAAATGGCCTTTCTCATCTGTGGGTTGATGGGCTTGGCTGTCACTGAGAAACTAAAATGTGCTGAAGTGGAGAAAGCACTCACCCTATCCATCTGGGCTCTGATTTAAACTTTAAAATGGTCAACAACAAATATATCCATTCTCTTATAAGTTTCTCATTTTGCTTTGACTAAAATTTGTATTTTCATGAATTTTAATGACTTCAGTGAGCCAAATATTGTGATTATTATTTTTATATAGAAATATACTTTAGACTTTGCAGTGGCAGGAACTCTTCCCTCACTTGATTCTTCTCTCCATTGTTGGTTGTATACGCTGATACGTTAATAATGTCACCACATTAAAAATATTTTGTGTATGGATTAATGTTGGGAGCTAGCACCTCCTGAAACTTTTCCCTCTTTATCAGGAACTGTTTCAAGTTGTACAGGATTAACAAATTTAATCCTAATTATAATCCTACAAAGTAGGTAGTTTTACAGATGAGGAACCACAGGCACTGAGAAGAGGTTAAACATTTTGCCCCACGGTTCACTTTCTAGTGGCAAAGCTAAAATACCAACCCAGGCAGTCCTGGTAGGCAGTGGCTCTGTGCCATGCTCCTTTCCTTAAGTGGCCAGAATATGAGGTGGGTCATAGACTATGAGTTCCAAACTGGGCTTGCTTTAAAAGAGTTCGAATTTTCTGAAGTACAAATGTGTTGGGAACTGGAGTGAGGACAATTACATCACCAAAACAGTGACAGTTTTATGTCTTGGTTGCATGGGCACTTAGAGGCAAAGGAGTCATTAAAATGACAAAAGTATTTCTCAGGTAAAAAGGCTGAGAACACATAGGGAGTGTCCCTGCTGAGAGCAGATTTGCTCTTTCTTTGCCCTTTTTAAGGCTGGGAGATGGGAGGACCCAGTTTACATGAGATGTTCCAAAACGTCTTAGGAGTCATGAATTTATTCATTTAAAACAAATATAGTCCCCCCAAATTAAGATAGTGCTTAGTAACCAGAAAACAATCATAACTAACTCTTGAGCAGCTTTCTTTAGAATTCGATCTGAAGACCTAGTAACTTCGGGAATCTCTCAAAGGCTTCAAAGTAGGAAATAGTGAGCTTCCCTCCATTTTTAATTTAACAAATGCAGAGAGCATGAATTTCTTCCTTGTTTTCCTAAAAAAATGTGTATCTCTAAAAAAAAAATGTGGTGGCAAAGATAGTCTTTGTCTTTACTGCAGGAAGTTTAAGATAAGATCTGATTGGGGCTAATCCTTTTTGAAGTAATTGACTTTCTTAGTCCTGGAGTTTAAACCAAGTATGTAGCTTGCTTCTGGCTGCTAGGTGAAGATCAGAAATCTACATTTATATGCAACAATTTGAAATACAAACCATCATGTTACAAAGCTGTCAAGATTTATTAGCAAGACAGTGTAGCATGTGTTGAGCTCTGTTTTTAATTAGGCACCTAAATTAGACCATAAAATGGTTGATTAATCTTTTACAAGTTGAGGAGAAAATATAACATAAATTAACCTAATCATAAGTGTTTTCCCAGATGCTCTGAGTTAATAAAATAGTCAATATTTAATAGTAATCTACTTGTTTTAGATAAATAAAATTCTGAAATATACAAGTTAAATTGAACTTATTATCTTCCAAATGATATAACATTATTGAACAGGTTTCTAAATTTCAGGTTACAGCCCATGTCTTAGAAAATATTGTTCAAAATGGAATACTACAATTAGGAATTAAATCCGATTACTACAATTAGGAATTAAGAACTGACAAAATTAGATTTTGCCTTTTTAATGGAGCCTGATCATTAAACATTTATAATTTAACATAGACTATAATTGTAAAGACATTTTTCCCAGCTAAAGTTGTATTGTTTGAAATTTTAAAGTGACAACCTTTCCCCATCCCCCTCCTTTTTTTTAAGAAAAAGGTGTGAAGAAAAACCTTTTTTAAAAATAATTCAATGTCACAAAACATCATTCCAACTATGTAAGATGATTTACCTTTTTTTGTTTAAAACATTGCAGGACATAAGGTTTTCTGATTATATAAGATAATCCTCTGAATCTGAAATTATTTATAATTAAAAGTTTACTGGGAGTTCAAAAAAAAAAAAAAACAACCAAACCCACTGGTCAGCTAATGTTATGAATCAGGGAACTGGCATTTATTTGAAGTTCTAGGTCTGAGATATGTGACTAAGTCTGCTTGCTGACTGCTTTCTATGTCAGTAGTTTTTGAATACTTTATGTTCTCAGTCTATGAACATGGAAATTAAGTTGATTGACAGAAACACAAAATGTCCACTCTAAAGGCAGAGCATAATGAGCATTTCTTTTGCTGTGAATGGAGTTAGTTTCCAAATAGGGCACTACCTCTCTCATTCAAACAGTCCATGGTTTCAGACCGTAAGGGAAATTTTAGTCCTAGGCTGGTGAAATAGAGAGGAATCCCAGCAAAATGAATTCCCCAAATATGTGGCGTATTTTCAAGGGTAATGAGTACAATATGCTGCCTACCTCAAATGAAAACATTTACCATGACGGAAAAGAAATGAGATACTGGTAACTTTGAAAACTACTTGTAAGCAGAGCATGGCACTTTTTAAAAATATTTAAAACATTAACTTGTTAGAATTCATATAAATAAGTAACATCAAATAAAACTGATGTTAGTGTATGTTGATCTTTCTTTCTGATTCTAGATTTGGAGGAAAGTTTAGAATGTGAGGAGCAATTGCCAGCATAATAACATGATAATAAATTTCACTGCAGCAAGGAACTATGTGTTAAAAGACTGCTAATGCTAAAAAACCCACCATTCATTTTCTTTGCACATAGAAGATTTTCCTTAAATAGCTTAAATTCCTTCATATATACATTTCTGTGACTTGAAAAATACTAAAAATAGCAGAAGTTTCCAGACCATTCAAAAAGTTGACTTCACTGTCATTGATGAAGCATGTTTAAATAGAAAAGCTATTTGGCAGAGTTTGGTCACCTCCCAAAGAGAGCTGTTTTGTTTGTTTGTTCTGTTTTTTAACGACTGATTCTGTGAGACAGGGATGCTTAAAGAGTACTTTCAGAGAGGAATTTATATTTTCCACCTGTACCAAACATTAAGTATGTGTATATGCATACCCACACGTAAGTCACATTCACCGTGGCTTAAGTTGATGCATGTTAAAGCACAGATAAACTCTTGGAATAAAACATTTTTCTAAGTCCATCAAGTGTGTTAAAATAAGACATAAACATCAAGTTGATTGTATTTTAGTCAGGGTGCTTCTTGCTTAAGAGGTTAGTACTTTTGAACACCTTTGACTAGAATGTGAACAGTTACCAGTTGAGTTACCAGTACAGCAGTGAGGGGCATTCGATTGAGAATCCCAAATCTTTGCTCCGTACTACTTAACAGGGTTACTTACACCTGCTTAGAAACTCGTAAGATACTGAAAGATTGTTCTGGGTAATATGATACTTGGGGCAACAAATGGAGTGAAAAAAATAACACTGGGAAGAGAAGTGGTAAAAAGCAGATTTTTCACACACACGTTGTAATGAATGCAGGACAAGAAGGAAAGTCTGATGACAGAAGTGTCCAATAAGGTCCTAAGCAGGGCCTGGACATTGCCACGTGTCTGCTCCATTCTGGCAGCTAAAGGAGCATTCTTCCAGACCTTCCCTTCTGGAAGGGTGACCGAGAAAATGGCTCCGCGGCCGGTCAGCCTCGGGGATCAGTCAATATGGTCCCTGTGTCGCGTGGGATCATGCATCTGGTCGGATGACCGCTGAGCTCCGGAGACAGATGGCAGAGCTTCCTCGCGGTGAGGGCGGAGCCGGCGGTCTGGTCAGAGGGCTGCCCCTCCACCCAGCGGGTCGCCGGCCGAAGCCACGTGACCAGCCCCAGCACTGAGCCCAGTCCTCACCTGTTGGGTTGAGCCTGGTGGAGCTTAGGTCAGACGCCCAAGTTCGCAGTGGGCGGTGCCGGCGGGCCCAGGCCTCAGGATCATTGGCCCGAGGGGCTTCCTAGAGACCAATGGTGTCCCGCCCACGCGACAGCCCCGCCCATAGGGGCGGGCGAAGGGGGAGAGGCCCGCCCCCTCAGCTCCTCTAGCGCTCCCGGAGTTGGTTTGATGCTGAATCGCCGCTGCTTTCAGACTAGAGTTTATCAGCTGATCTATTGTGTTCCCTTTCTTTTGTCTCGCCTTGTCTTTTCTAAACCTTGTAGCACAAATTTCCCTGCCTTTGGGAAGGGAGCCTCCCAAAGGCTCCCCTGAGCGTGCCTCTGCTGGGTTAGAACAGCGGTGTTCGGGGATTGGGGACAGGAAGGGCTTCTCACAAGGGATTCAGTCAGTTTCAGCTCTAACGTTTCTTTTTTCTTCACTTCTCCCCACTCTTTCCTCTCCGGGTAAAAGAAATAGAAAATCGTCAGTAACCCTCCTCTCTAAAGGGTAGCGTAATGCGACTCAGCAAATCGAGTAGGTGACGGAAAATAACTTCATTTCTATCAGGTGGTACTTTAAATGACAGGATGAAAAAGTGGGAAAGACTCAGATGGAGAGAAGAAGGAAGTAATTTTCAAGTCTTCCAATTCCAGAATCTTCACTGGACTGAGATCAAGTGGCCTGCCACCCCCAGCCCGGCCCCTCTGCTCCCTAAGTACCCCTGGAGGACCGCCCCTCCCCTCCCACTCTCCTTCCCTCTTGCCACTGTCTGCTGTCCTCCTTACCCCGCGGGCCCTCCCTCCGCCCCCAGGATAGGGATGGTTCCCCTTCGACAATCTGGAAGCCACCTTTCTGCTCCTTCAGTTTCAGGGAAGGGGTCTTCCCCCTGTTCTGTGGAAGTTGGGCTCACAGCTGAAAAAAAAAAAATCCCCTTAGGATGGAGTTTACACTGCACACTGACAAGTCGTTCTGTTGTGGAGGTGCAGGAGGCAGTTGTGTCTTGTGGAAGTTTTTGTGGCAGTGCAGATGACCTGAGTTAAAAAGACAGGAAGCTCATATATAATACTGCTCATTGCTGCAGAAGATGCTAAGAAATGCAGGATTTGGTCCATATGTTCACTGAGCCAACAATCAGAGAACAGTCATTCAGTCCCCAGATCACTCCTGGTGCCTTCCCCCTTGAATGGCCTCTCTGCTGAGAGTTAGTCCTGGCTCAGCCCAGCCATTCCTCTTGATGTGTGCTGTTCTTAGGGTCCCTGGTGCCCTCCTGTCTGATTGTTCCAGAGTCTCCAGGCACTTAGCATATGCTAGTGCTGCCAGTTAACACACATACACAAAGAAGTAAACATCCTGTTCCCAGTGAAGAGCTTTTATTGAAGCCCCAAGTGGGTGAGTGGGTGTGGGGGGGGAGGGGGGAGGGAGAGAGACAGTAAGGTAGGGGAAGCTGACTCTACTTTGGCCTTGACTTATAATACTTAATGGAGGAAGCCAAAGGTGACCATTTTAAGTCTTTTTTATAGTCCATGAATAATACATTCTTATAAATCATGTTGACCTATTTTTTTCACTTAGCAAGGATTTATTGAGCACTTACATTTTAAAAAATGTGTACTTTTTTTTAAGAGCAGCTTTAGGTTCACAGCAAAATAGATCACAAAGACAGAGTTCCTAAATATTTCCTGCCCTCATGCAGGCAGCATTCATGACTTTCCTTCATTATCAACACCCTACCCCCCTCGAGAATAGTACATTTGCTCCCATCTGTGAACTTACATTTACACATCCTAATTACCCAAAGTCCATGGTTTACATTCGGGTTCACTCTTGATGTTGTACATTTCATGGCTTTTAACAAATGTATATTGACATGTACCCAGTGTTATGGTTTCATGCAGGGTAGTTTCACTGCCCTAAAAGTGCCCTGTTTCAGCACTTAACTCTTATCAGCACTGTGCTGTAACACTTAAAGTACTGACAAAGTACAGACCATGAACTTGTCCTTGAGGGTGATTTTTTAGTTAGTGAATGAAAAACCATGGGCTGAAAAGGATCTCAAAGCAATTTAAACAATGTTTTTTGTTTGCTTGTTTTAAAATACAACATTAATTTTTAAAAAAAATAGTACTTCCAAATCACTAATAAATCTAAACATTTTAAGAAGGAGGAGTGCATGATAAATTAGTACACATGAAGAAATGTGATTTTGTATTTTCTAGGAGTTTTCTAAAGACAGCAGAAGAGGGGATGAGGAGAGGGATTGTCAGTTACTATGTGATGCAATAGGAAACAAATACTTCAGCCTTAGTGAGGGAGAGCCCTATGTGTGCAGACGAGTGGCCTGTGCTTATTTAATCTTAGCAGTGATACTTCCTGAGTGATTTCCTGCATTTTGCAGAGGAGAAAGGGAAAGTCAGAGAGGTTGCCTAAGGTCAGACAGCTGTATAGCAGTGGCTCAGCCTCCACAACCCAAGGAAGAAGGAAATACCTCTCTGAGGGTCCTTCAGACGTGAAGCTTCTATACACGGCTGAAATTCCACATATTCTTTCTGGACCAGTTTCAGCTATCTCTTTTGTGGTGTCTTTCTCTCCAAAGACACAAACTAAAATTTTCCTCCTTTTCTATTCATGTGTTCACACTTCCTTTTGCCTCCTACTCTCACTCCTAGCCCCTCTGGTTGTACGGACCCCTGCACTGAGAGCAGCTGACTTCCTGCATGTTACCAAGTACCAACTTGTCACTTTCCCGTCATCCCTGTTGCCCTGTTTCCAGTGCTAAGATCTGTGAACTTGGCACCTCTTTTACGATTGCCACCTCCTCTCTTTCCCCAGCCCACCTCTTCTCTCTCACCTGGTCCTGCAAGCTGCTCACCAGGACCGTGGGTCTTGGACTCTTATTTATCAGGATCACTTGGAAACTACTTACCCTGGGACCTGTTGCTTCCCTGCTGAGTTATCTGACACCCACCTGTGCTTATGTCCTGTTTGGTGCTGCACAGATGTGATGTAGGAGAAACTTTTATCACAGATCACACCTGGTCCTCCTGGGTTATGTGTTCACTCAAGAGCTTAATAGGGGCTCTGTAACTTGCTGGCCCTGCTGGTCACCATGCTTCCCCATGCTGACATCCACATGTGCGCTGCTCCTAGAGAGCACCTTGTCCCTTCAAGCACCTGCTCACATAGCTCCCTACACACCAGGAGAAACCTGAGAGAAATGGCAGTCTCTGCCGAATCCCACTCGCTTAGCCTCTCTCAATGTGGCTTCTCTTCTGCCTTCCCTCTGTCATTTTGAGGAAGTGCTGTGATCTCTTTTCTGAATTATTGAAAGAAAATCCCATCTACAATATTATTTTACCTATAATCCTGGCCTATTTTTTTGGGTCAATTTTTTATTCCCTTACCTATTAAAAAAAAAGTACAGATCAGAAGTGTACCACCTGACGAATTTTCACAAAGCGAACACACCCAGGGGATGCCAATTCAGAACCCCAAAGCCACCCTCATACTCTCTTCTGTTCACTGCCCTTGGTTCCAAGGATAACCACTGTCCTACCTATCTCTACCGCATATTAGTTTTTCCTATTGTTGAACTCGATGCAAATGAAATCCTAGAGTGAATATTTGCAGGGTTTTAAGAACATGTAAATTCACTGCCAATGTTGACAGATTGGGAGATTTCACATACAAATGCAGATTTTCTTCTTTTACAAAGCATCTGACAGTACTAGGTCTGCATTTCTCATGGTGACAACTGGCTGGAGCTGGAGAGCAGCTGCTCCTGTAGATGGGGCATGTAGGCCCACTGCTCCTTATTGTCTCACACTGGCCAGCTTCACTCATTTGTCACCTGTCTGGTTCCAGGTCAAGGTTTAAAGCCAGACAGAGCGGGGAGCCACAGGCTAGTTCCTCTTTTTTTATGTATGCTCTATTCCAGAGTTGAATTGCCTCAGTCTAGTTTATCATGGATGTTCTTGTTAGTTTTTGCCATTAGCTCTTTTCCTAATTGCCTTGGTTTTAATTTTATGCCTCTGTGGGGATCCTGGGAGAGGTTGCACGGAGGTCTGCTAGCTGGATGCCATTTAAAATCAGAATCACCATCATATAATCATCTTTGGTGACGTGCTTCTCCTATTGAAGATATTCCTTTGGTTCTTTAACTGGTTGATATTTCATATGCCTCCCTCCACCCCTTGGCAACCCTTTGGGTGAGCCCTTTGCTATGGACACTTTATGACCTTCAGCAAGTCATTATATCTCTTTGCTGTCTATCCCCACCTGTGCGATGAGGTGGAACTAGTCTAGTGCTCAACAGACTCTGGCGTGGACCACATTTCCCCCAATCCACGTGCACTGATAGGCCGCCTCACCTGTGAGACTAGAGCACTGCCTCTGCCAGGAGATTTGCAATCCCCTCACTGTCTATACCGCTGTGCAGTGAGTACCTTGGTCAGGGCCTTGGTACAATGCCAAATGATTTGTAATAGCTCTAAGTGATTACTCTCATGCTTTGTACTTATCTCCTGGAAATCAGTTTGCAGGTAGGCTGCAGACCACACTTTGAGAAGCACTGTCTCAAGTTCAGTGAACAGAAGGATCCGAAAAAATTAATGGGTGATGTGTCTGGTGATGCCCCATGTTTAGCCAATATCAAGCAAAATAAAAATCAGCTTAACTTTGCTGAACCTAGCATTTCCTCTGGAGCATAGAATCCTCTTTCACTCAGTACCTACAACCATCCTGAGGAGTTGTATTCATCCCGGGCCAGCCCGGTGCACGTGGGAGAAGATCTGGTCTCCAGGATTTCATGCAGTTCAGAGTTTGCCCCTGGACCTGGTACTCTCTGTGCCTTCTGGTCCCAGGAAGAGAGCTCTCCTCGTGGCCCGATCTCATCCTTCTCCCACGTGTGACAGCATCTCCTGACTGACGGGCCTGCACCCCTTTGCTCCCGGGATGTTAGCTGCAGAAAGAGTGAGAGCAAGAAGGGGAGTCACACAACTGTAAATCAGAGACATTCTGCAGGGGAGGAAGAGGGATGAAAAAAAGGGTGGGAAGAGCACAGGGACTATGGTGATGGTGCCTGGGTGAACTGGTGATGGAAATTCTAGGGGACTACATCTGGGAAAAGAAAGCAAACATTGTACAAAAATGAGCAATGATGTAAAAAATTTATAAATAAATACCCGAAAAAAACTCAAAACAAAACAAGGGGAGTCACAGTAATCAGGGACCCTGGGACAGAAAGTTGCTGAACTGAGGTGGGGTAAGAGACTGGCTGCTGGGATTCAAGTCCCGTCTTGCCACAAGCTTCCTTAGTAGGCCTCCCCTTGCTGCTCTTCCGTAAGCAGCCTGACTGCCGGTTCAGCTTTCCTCCAAGAAGCTTGTGTCTGTTTTCAAAGGTATGTGCTCTCTCTCCAGGGTGTTTACAGAGCAAGGTGTTTGATGGTGTTGGTTTGGGGAGGCTTTTTTCACCCTGCCTGGCACAGCAGGGCCCGGTGGTGTGTGTGTTTAATCACAGTACAGGGGTGACTGTTCACCCCTGGACCGAAGACCGAGGTCTCCGTGCAGTAACATGAACACCACATATAAACACTGGAAGCCTTGAGCTGGAAACTAAGCCAGTCACTTTCTTGGTAAACATGCATTTTCCCTTTTTGTGTCTGGGGCCAAAGGGGAACACTTTCAAGTGTCTTTAGTCACAGAGCACCGGAAATAAAGGCCACTTTCAGATTAGGTGTCACTGAGAAAGGAGCCAAATGGAACTTTCACAGAGAGAGGTGGGAGATTAATTTACCTGTTTGTACTAAACTTAAGTTACAAGAGTATCTAGATTTCTCCTCCAAGCGCTCTAAACATGCTATAATGATCTTGCTATCTCCTGATACACTTACTACAGACTCCTCGGATTGGGTGAAATGCTAACACCTGTCTGGATGTCCCCTCCCCTCTGCCCTGTGCCTGGCTGATGGGCAGGTGTTTGGGGAGGGCATATCAGGGGGCCTGGAGGTGAACCGTTTCACACCAGAGTGGGGTCCTCTGTTGCACGTACTTAACTAGCCTCTCATTCTTATCGCACTTCCCCTCCTCTAAAGTTACCTATCTTTTAGTGGGATATTTAATACCTTCCTTCTCTTTCTACGGAGTCTTGTGAAAATCAAGCCGAAACGACACAGCCCTATTGCCAAGTTGTGACCGGAGCGTCTAGATTGCACTACTGATGGAATAAGGTGGTGTCTACCGTGAGTTGTGATAGGATTTCATCCACCAGATAGTTTGGGAATCCTTTGAGTGAGTCAAGCAGTCTGAAAGTATTTAGGAAAACAGAAAGTTAAGCTGTTGTCAGGAGCCTCAAGGAGCTTGTGAACTTGGTCAAGGGGCCATGATGAGAGATAATATAAAACAAACTGAGAAATGCTGTGGGAGCAGAGAAAGGGGGCCCAAAGGAGAGGCCACCATTGAGTTGGACACTTTGATGTATGGGTAGGAGTTTGCCATTTTATTTGTTCCGGAAGACAAATAAAAGTGTGCAAGATAGAGCAGCGCTGTGGGAAAGGTCCAGAAAGAGCTGTGGCCAACTCAGGGGCATTGAGTGGAGCAGAGGAAGTGGCAGAGGCTGGGGGCAGGACTGGAAGGCTGACTTGGAGATGAATTGGTACCTTGAGGGGGGTCTTCATCTCACTGGCCAAAAGGGTTTTGAGGCCACCAGAGCTGCCCCTAGGAAAAAATTCACAGACTTTCAGTGACTTATGCATTTGATTATTTTAACATATTTTTGAGGAAAATGAAGTAATTCATCAGAGAAAGCAAGAACGTGTATAGATGGCTTTCTAGAAAGAACAGCACTTAGAGCTGTTGGGTGATTGTGTGTGGGTCTCTGAGTTCCCAGAACCAGCATTTGCTCCTAGCCTTGTTCAGGAGAAGGGTCGTTCGTTAGGAAATTCACACCCCTCTCCTGTCACCTCTCTGGGAAACTTGTAGGACTGTCCCAAAGGACCTCCTTCTGTGGTGTGAAGTTTTTGGGAAAGAGATCCATCCTTCCCCAGCTCCTGACTGAGTTCCAAGCACCAGCCTCTTGGGCTTGCAGCGGCAAAGCTGCAGGCTGGCCGGGCCCACCCCCTCCTCTCCTAACCAGTTCTGCCACAGGAAGACCCATCACTGTAGGAGTGTGTTCTGACCAAGAAGAGAAAGCAGGGGCAGGGGGAACACCATGTGGCCGCCACTCTCCAGCCCAGCAGGGCAGGGCTACGGGGCAAACCTTTGCCGTCTGGCTGGCTCAGAATCCAGAACAAATAGAGCAATAGCATGCCTGGTTCCTGGCTGCCAACTTTCCCAAGGTGATCTAGTCCTCTTCCCACCACTCACAGTGGAGAACTCAATTGTCTGGGAACTGTCCGTGTTAGCATACACATGCAATTGCAGTTGTTGATCAGATCTGGCTTAGACATGCTTCCCCTGTCCCAGAGTCTATTTCTGTTTTGAAGAGACACTGGAGTCGGAGAGGTGGACCCAGGAGAGCAGAGCCAGGGGCTCTAGATTAAGGGACTGCTAGCCTGAGTGGGGTGGCCCCTGCGTGCAGCCCTTCTCCTCTCCACCTGTCTCTTCTAGTGGAATGATTAGTCATTAACAGTTATTTTTAGGGCTGTTTTTTTTCCAGTCCCAGCTGGAAGCAAAGGATAGGACAGGCTCATGACTTATTTTCTGTAGAAAGAGTATTTGTCAGGAGCACATCGGGTATGTCAGTTTTGGGGAATGGGAAGTGCAGGAAAGGAGACTATCATTGATTGGTGTACTGTCTTCTGTAGTTGCTCAGCCCACATCCTCCCCCCATAGCCATGCGGCAAATGCATAGTAGTTTCTGGAAGCTCAAGGTGTGGGTGGACCTAGCAGTTACAGATAGCAGCTGTGTGGCTATAGGTAAAGACACTGCCCAAGTAATTCTATCTTTCAAGTTCAGCAGTGGCCCTGCTCATATTTAACATGTGACTTTCATCAAGAACTTTTCAGCTCTTGGTTTCTTGTCAGTTACATTCTAATTTGGACGTGGTGCCATGTTATTCCAGTTGTAGGATCCTCTGGCATCCCTGCTCAGTGGAATATATTGAGAGGACGGTGGGGAGGCAGGCAGCAATAGGAGATTATGTCCACTGGAGACCAGCAAAGGGGACTGGGAACTGGGGAGGTGTCGGTTGATTTCACTTAGCTATTGTTGTTCCTATATCTCAAAGTCCGCAATGTCAGTTTAACTCCTTATAGATAACCTATCGGTTTTATTAACTTGCAATTTTATTAACTTGCTGAGCATCTATTCTGTGCTGGATTATGAGGATGCGCAGATTTACTCATTTCAGGAATACTATCGAGTGCCAGTTTTGCTAGCATTCATCTTGCCCTCATATAGCTTCTATTCCAGTAGGGAGGTAAACAGAAAACAAACGAATAAAAATGGGCCACCCATTATCAAAGAACCATGAAGAGAAATAAAACAGTAAGAATCACAGGGGAGAGGCTGGGAGAAGGGTTATTTTAGTTGGGGGATCTTTTTAGAGGTGATGTTGAGTAGAGGCTTTAATGAAGAGAAGGAATATCTGGGACCCAGGGGTTGGGAATATGTCTCCATAGAAGGCATTGTGGTCTGAGTGAAGAGTTCAAAGGAAGAGCAAGAGGGAGAGGACACTTTTTTATTGTTAGTGTGTTCCCAGTGTGGACTGCGCCCATGGCCCATGGCGGGGCTCTGAGAAGGGAGGGACAGGGCCTAGAGGAGACTGACTGTAGGGAGTGACAGTGAAGGCAGGAGGTGAGATGGCTAAATACAGGGGTCATGACAAAAGCAGAAACAGAAGGATGTGCAAGCACAGAAATCCTGCGGAGGAAGGAGTGATTCAATCTGTCTAGGTAGGAAAGAATGTTCCCTGGGAAGACTTCAGAGAAGAGGTGACACTCACAGGATTCTGACGAATGAATAGTTGATGTGCAGACCAAGTGGGGAAAGAAGTCTTGGCAGAAGGAATACCTGTGGAAAGGCAGGGAGGTCTACATGAAAAAGTGTATGGCTGTAGAGGAGGACCAGCAGAGGAGAAGTGGAGACCACATAGGACGCAGAGAGGGGACGGAGTGGATGTCTTTTGTGAGTGAGCTTTAACATCATGACTTCAAAGGGGAACTATACAGTTTTCCTTGCACTTTCCTTTTTCTCCTCTCAAGTATTTCAGCATGGAAGTGGGATTTATGAGATGCTGCTGCACAGCTTTAAACAGGGATAGCTTTTGCTGGTGAACAGAAAAGAAGTCACCTAGAAAATCAGGGAAGCACTAAAGACCCTCTCAGGAGGTGTTCCAGGACCCACGTCCTCTAAGCTGGTTGCTTTTTGCTTGCCTGGATGGAGCCTTTCATTAGGGAAAGTCTAAAGCCATGTAATTAGAAATTCCACTTCTAGCTCTTCGGACCTACAGCAGGAACAGCCCCATGGACCCTCGATTCCAACATTCTTAGAAGCTGAGCAAGGGCCAGCCTGCCTGTGCCAGATGCCCAACCTGGTAATTAGGCGGTGGCTTTGCAGGCACACACCTGTTCCGAGGGTGCAATTAGTGCCTGCTGCCCCTCTAACTGGGGATTACCCCTCTGCACACACCATTTGCGGGGGTGCTGGGGTGTAAGTATGTGCTTATTCCTCCCACCCCACTTCTCAGGTTTTTTCCCTGAATGTCAAATTTCTGACCTTCAAGTCTCATAAGCCATCTCTTTAGTTGCCCTACCAGGAGTAACCCTGGTTTCCTGTGCTTTTATCTGAAAGGCAGAGTAAGAAAGCCATACTCCTTGTTCCATTTGCTGTTCTTTTTTTTCTTATTGTTTAGAAGAGAAGTTGCCTCTAAAGAGGGACCAGACTGGGTTGGTGGTTAAGAGGATGGTGTTTGGGAGGGAGGCAAGGGACTGCTCATCAGGTATTCTCCGCCCTGCATTCCGGTTTATAGCCAGGCTAATTTAATTTCCAGCTGAGAGGCTACTCCCCATATGATGGTAATCTCAAATAGTTAATGAGCTAGAAGAGGAGGCAGCCTATGGGATTGATTCTGGAGCTCAGTTGAGTGCCTCTGCAGTACTAATTTATTAGCCTGTTTGTTTCTTGGGTCGACAGACTTGTTCACCCTGCCACAGCTTCCCGTTTCTCCCTTCTCCTAAAGAAGGATTGAGCCATGACTTCTGGCCCCTGGGCATTTAGAACTAGCTTGTTTTTCCTTTGACTCACCTGTTTTATTTATTTAAAGGGGAGCAGGAGAGTAGAGGGAAGAGCGGTGGTAGGTCACTTCATCTGTCCATGTGAACTGCATTGTGAAATCTGATTTTCTCCTGCGCTCCAGCTGAGTGCACAGCCTTCTGAGCCAGCCGCATTGGGCAGTCCTGCTCTGTGATCTTGGTCTTAGGACTTGTTTTCCTCTCCTTGAATACTGACACCATCAAAAAAAAAAAAAAAAAAAGGCTAAAGCATGAGGATCAGAATAGGAATAGTGACAGAGGAATTAAGTTGGTGGTTCGGGAAGGCTAATCTGATTCTTTTCAGTTTTGTGTTCATTTATTTCAGGAGGGTTCAGTGAAAAATGGACTCAAAATAAAGGCATAAGGGCAGAGAAGTTCAAGGAGCCAGTAAGAGATTTCACTCCCACTTTTAAAATTAATCTCTCTGTCTGTTTCTCTACACATACCCTCCCACATACATACTGAGGTAAGGATGTTTCTTTCATTGTAATTTATACCCCTTATTCCAAAAAATAATTGACAACCAAACCTTTACTTTTTATTGTCAGAGGGACGATGGAAACCTCTTTAGGAAGGAAACAATAATATGGATTCAATGGGTCTGGAGGGAAGTTACTGCATTTGTGCATGTTAATCTTGGAGACTCCTAGAAATGAGAATGAGGGTGAGCATGAGATTCAGAGTGGAACATTCTGGAGTCCATGTCCTTGCTTGCCCGTTGCCCAATATCTGATTTGGAACAACTCTGCCTAATCTCTGCTGGTCTCAATCCTCCATCTCTAAAATGGAGCAGACACCCCTTGAGAAGGTTGTGACAATGAGCCAGTGGGAGTGTGGATGTCCAGTGCTTTCTCATGGATAAAATGTTAGGGAGGCTTAGAAATACCTCCTTATGGCCAAGCAAGCCAGAGAGAGCTTCTAGTAGAAAGGAGGCACAATGAGTCTTTCCCATAGGAGGACTTATTTTCTTTTTGCATGAATTTTGAGTATTATCATGTACACCTTCTCTGTGGCTCTGTAAGACCATATGCAGCCTGTTATTATGTCGACTCATCTGTCCATGCTTACTAAAGTATAGAGGCAGTTCAGGCAAAGTATTTGGGGTGAGCACAGCTCCTGGGGCCTAAATGGGATGCTGACCTCGTACATGGACAGGGAAAGCCATGCTCACTCTGCTCTGTGTCCTGACCCGACAACCATCTCAGCCAGGCTTTGGGATATAGGGTACCTAACTCACAGCTGGTGGGTTGCAGCTGGACTGCTTCAGTGGTTCTTAGCCTTGACATGGATGGACCTTGGGGGGCCGCAGGGGTCTGTGATGTCCCAGAAACTGAGTGCTGAAGTACATGCATATGTTTTGTGCTGCTGCACAGACAGCTCATCCCTTTTCTCAAATTCTCTGCAACTCCTAAAAGTGGAACAGCTCTGCTGTCGGGCACTGCTCTTTGGGATTTGCAGAGCTGTTTTGCTGTCAGCAAGGGTAACAAGCCCCGTTTCCATGCTGAATAAGAGAAGAACCATTTCTCTATAGACAAAGAGGGGGCCCAGGACAGGGTTTTCTTCCTTGAACAGACACCGTATTTGTCTCATAAAAATATCTCAGCCTTCAGTGTCATGGATGCCTTAAGATGGTTAGGACACTGGCTTTAGGGCATCTTCTTAATCAGCTGATTCTATCCCTCCGTTTGTCCTGCCTGCTTCCAAGTGACAAGTTAATCTATGTGCATTTAGCAAGCCAGGAAAACAGTGTCCTTGGAGAGGTTTGAGCTTGATTAATTTCTCAAATGCGCTAATGGGTCAGGAGAGAGCACGTCTCTTGTTCGCTCCTGTAGGTGGTGTTTGCTCATGGGCTTAGTGCAGTTTGTTCCCATCCCTGGGATTTGGAAGTGGATTCATTTGGGAAAGTAGCTGTTTGAAAGTGATTATCTGGTTTTGTCAGTAAATGGCGAGTGTTAGGGAGCAGTGCCCCACCGCTGGCCAGCGGACACGCCCACCTCAGCCCAGGCAGCCTGACCTATCTGCCCAGAACTGGCCTTTCTGCATCCAGGGAAACTTAAGGCTTAGAACCTGAAGTGATGCCTCTCAATTTCTTTTATATTTTTGTGCGTGGACATAAGACTCTAAATTCTCATTTGTTTGTAATCTTTCCTGGGTGAGTACCTAAATTCTCTTGCTAAGGGCCATTGGGAAGTTAGAACTTAAAGGGGTAGGTTCAAACACAGGAGTTACTCGCTTCGTCGTTAAGGCTTGATTAAAAGCTGAGGGTGACCCTTCAGTAGATGTCGGTGACCCTAGTTCCTTCTTCATATCTAACCTGTTACCAGCTTTTCTTCTTTGAAAATGTTTCTTATTTTGCTGCCTTTCTTTTTTATTCTCACCATCTTCTTCCCACTCAGATCTACAGAATTTCATTTATTTTGTATCCAACTTTTTAAAGCATACTTAGGACTTTGGATTTTTTTAACGATACATCAAATGCTACAAACACATCAAATGTGAGTAAAAGAAGAGACTCTTAGTGGGGCGATGAGCTCACCTAGGAAATGGCTCTCATGCAGCGAAGCGCTTGGTCCGTGGCTTCCGACCATCCTTCATGAAACCACACACCTCACACTAATCAACCAAGCAAGCTCTCTGCGCGAATGTGGCTGGTCTTGGCGCTAAGAAGGGAGCTTTGCATAATAAGGATGCTATGGGGTAACACATGGGCAGGATAGTCCCCTTATGAGAAACACACAGTTAATTTAGCATTTTGGGGTAAATAATTTTCTAAAACAAAAGGAAAATCAGATTTTCATCCAGATATTATCCTAAGGATTATTATTCCTAATGATCACATTAGGGACCTTATTTCACTCATTATTAACGGCAGAACCTGGCAGATGTTACCACTGATTCAAAGGAGAAGTCAAAAGAACACAGGCTTGCTAATAATATGAAGAGATACACGCTGTGTTCACTTGCAGCACTATTTATAGAAGCCAAGAGATGAAAAGAACCTGAGTGTCCACTGACAGATCACTGAATAAGGAGGAAGTGCTAATAGTGCAGTGGAGTAGTACTTGGCTGTAAAAAAAAAAAAAAAGATGCCGTTTGCAACCACATAGACAGACCTGGAGGGGATTATGCTAAATGAAGTAAGCCAGACAGAGGACAAACAGCACATGATTTCACTCGTATGTGGCACACAATGAAACAGAACAATGAGCTAAATAAAACAAAAACAAACTTTTAAACTATAAGACCAAATCAGTGGTTACCCAAAGGGAAGGAGCAGAGGGGCCAGGTAGAGGTCAATTGTATGGTGAAAGAGAGAACTGGACTTTTGGTGGTGAACATAGCACAGTCTATATATGTACAGACACTAGTTTATAATGATGCCTACCTGAAACTTACATAATGTTGTAATATAATGTTACTTCAATAAAAACTTTTTAAAGTAATTTTAAAAACCGCATGTTTACTTGGAATAAAGGAATGTGGAGATGAATTTACAAGTAGGCAGGAAGCTGACTTTTTCCATGTGCTGGCAGATGGAGAGGGAAGTCCAGAGAACCTCCACCTGAAAGGATTTATTCTGTGCTTATGGTCAAGAATTATATTGCATTTTTTATTGTTGTCTACACTGTACAGAATTGCAAAATGCTGAAAAGACAATAAAGGCTAGAGTTGTGTAACTAGAGGGTGTGCCCTGCATAATGCTTGCTGTTCCCATGGAGACAGACACTCACTTTTTTGCTTATTCTACATTTCTTTCCATTTTCTTCTGTCAGTATTCAGTAGATTGGAGTTCAGACCTAGATAAAATGCCAAATCTGTTTCATATAGGCTCTTCCCACTCCTAATACATTTTCATGCCACTCATCTACATTTGATGTGACTTCTTTCTCATTGTCTCTCACATCAAATCCCAGTTCTGTCTGGCATGAATTCATTAACTCATTTACCTTTCATTCATCTAACCGCCTTGTATTTTTGCTACAGTGCAGCTAAGATGAGGTTTAGTCTTCACACCTATTGCTGACTGTAACACCAGATAAAGGTTATGCTAACTCTGCGTGTGTGTGTGGGTGGGTGTGTGCGCGCACACACAGGAAGGAATAGGAGGAAGAGTGGATGAGAAAGGACTGCTAACCCACACTGGGGAAGGAAGGTGTCATAGAAATTCATTAGAAGAAAGAATACTGGAAAGAATATTCCAGGAAGTGGAAAGTCCATTCCAGCAGGGGCAAGAAACTTCATGACATGACTTGTTGGTTGCCCTTAGCTGGGGTGAAGCTGAGTTGGGTGGGGCAGTGAGAACAGAAAGTAAATAACTTAGAATTCTGGAAAAAGGAAGTATACCTGGCAAGGAGTTTGATACTCAACATTATAAGAAGAGGTAAAGCTTTCTAGATTTGGCTTTTGGAAAGATGTGTGGGAAGCAGTGGTCAGAGGGATGCGTAGGGCAATCCCAGCCCATTTTCCAGTTTGTCTTTCTAACCTCATTTCTCACCATTCCTCCGAAAAAAAAAAAAAAACAAAACAAAACCAAAAAACAAAAAAATCCCACAAAAACTTCAGTTCAGAATGTCTTATGTTCGTAAAGTTAGGAATCTTTTGCTGACTTCTTTATGTCCACCTTTGAGATTAGCACAGGGAGTGTCAGATGTCCCAAAGGATACAGCTTCAGGGTGCTTTTCTCCCCCATTTCTCATTGTGAGTCAAGTATAGATTATCAATTGGTAAACTTCCCTCCAAATACAGTCAGCCCCCAGAGGACAAGAATCATCCCCTAAGCAACTTATCCTTGCCCTATCAGTTATTCCTTAATTATCCATGATAAATCTTACACTTGCATTTCTGGTCTGCTTTCTCCCGACTACCCAGGATGGAGACATTGGAGTGTCTCACCCAGCATCATTTGATGAGTGTATGGGAATGCAAACAAATTTTAGTAATAGTTAAAATAAAATAATAGGTGAAATAACAATATAATCTGCTAATTAGAGCCATTTTTCCCCTCATTGTTACTAAGTGTAACCACTTATTAGTTACAATTCGAATGAAGCTTTTATTACCAGCCACCAGAGGTGGGGCAGCTGAAGTTCACCAGCGAGGTGTGTCAGGGCTTACTTCTGTCCCACAGGTGAAATAGGAACACTGATCTGACAGCACGCTTGTTCTTTCTTTTAGCTTAGCGTTCAAGTTTAAGACCTTTTTATGTGGACAGGCTCTTAATGTAATTGTGTCACTTAATGTAATGGATATGATGGTACATAAATGTTGCTCCGAAATTAACTTCTTTGGGCAGCGGAATACTGAGATCATCACCATTTTCAAGCCTGTCTCAAATGGTAATTTATTATTTCAAGTTACCCTCAATTCTCTTTACGTATTTGCCCTGTGACCTCTAGTCAATAGCTTTAAGCACTGCTAACTCATCCCTTTTGCTCATTCATTTATGTGTTCATTCAGCAAATATTTTCTAGTGCTTTCTGTGCCTGGTGTTTTGCTGTTTAGCTTATATTTCTTTGAAGATAAAAATCTTTAAAATGCACAGCCCAAACCTTTACAAAACAAAACATGGAAGGCGATAACATTCAACCAAACATTTTGTTCTTAGAAATATTCAGGCTTAAAAATAGTTACAGGGTTAGTTTTTCACTCAGGCTAATGCAGGGTAAAAGGCTAATCTCACTTGTAATTCTTAGCAGGTCTCTCCCTAGTCATTTAGTTATTTGATCCTTTAGTGCTTCCCGTTTTGTTCTCTTGTGGGAGTTGTAGGGTGGGAGGAAGGAATGCTTTGTCTCAAGCACGGAAGATTTGTTGGAAATTTTAAGACTCACTTGTCAGGCAGTTTCATCTACCAAAAGTTCTCATAGAAAGCAAAAAGTAATGATGGGACCTGTTTAAATAACACAGGGTATGTGAACACAGCTTCAGACACCAACACTGTGCATCAGTACCATTGGACATGAAATTCACCAGGCAAATTGGACTCTGTGTACTGATCTGTTGCAGATCTGTCGAGTTTTTAGAAGAAATGGTTGACCATCACAATAAATGGGTGAGAATGTGGGGATATTGGACTTAACTTTCTCCTGCTGAAAATTGACTCTGGGAAGCTTCCATATTTTCCAAGCTGAGTACTCCAACTGAGTAGAAAAGGGGGATTTTATGGGTATCCAGTTAGACTCACCATTAGGATTCCCATGTCACTTATTGAGACACATTTTGGTCAGCTTTAAATACTGACGATGTTAAGGAGAAAAAGCTAAGAAATAACAATGGTTCCTTGGTCAGCAGTTTCTCCAAGTGTATGCACTCCCTTGGATGTTCTCTCTGAGTAAAAAGTATTTCTTTTCTTCTCAAAAGTGTTTTTGAGATACTTAAAACCTATGATAGCAGGTTTTTTATTTTAGCTTAATTCCAACTCATGTCTCAGGATTTTAATTAACCTAATTTACTTTGTACTGTTTTCAGTTGATAGCCGTAAAATTGGGTTCTGTTTGTTGAGTAGAAGGGAAGCAGAGAGCAGGAGAGAGCCAGGATCTTAAATCAAGAGTTGACTGACATTTCTCATCCCACACTCCTACTGACCCCATAGTCAAAAGGCAGGATGGAAGTAGCTTGCATCAAATCTCCACTATGTAGAGTTGGTTTTAGAAATTGGGTTGTTTCTTTTCATCAACCTGCGATGGATCCCTGCTCCCAACCTGTGGCTGATTTGTTCCTTGTAAATCTGATTCTCTGCCATGTTAAAGAATCAAAGAAAGAGTCTTCCAGTGCAGGTTGTGTCTGTGTTAAGAGCTGCCTCATTTCCTGTTCGTCCTTGGCTTGGATCATCATGTTTGTTTAGTGATGTCAACCCAAGATTAGAGTTCAGTTTCCTTTGCCTCCCGCATCCTAACAGGGTACTAACGATAAAGGTTCAAAATGGGATCTTTTATCGCACCAAGGATTATAGGAAATCAGGATTCTTTCAAATATTTGTTTTTACACAAACCTTTGAATTTAAGTTCCCATTTGGTGTTTCTTATTCCTCAGCAGTTTTTCCCTAGAAATATCCCTAGTATCAAGAGCCAATATGCCAAAAGAGGTGATAAGGAAGGACTGTGGATGGGGTTCATTACACCTTACGCTTGGACAGGATTTGCAGCTTTCAGAACATATTCACCTACAAAGTGCATTTGAGCCTTGGGGAAAAAAATGAAAACGAGGCAGGACAAATATTTCCATTTTACGGATGAGGAAGGACAGCTCAGAGATGTTAGGCAACCTACCTGAGCCCAGATTGCCTGACCTCAAATCTCACTTTCCCTTCTGTTTCACTAGGTTTCCTAAAATGGAGGTACCTAGTTTTAGGGTACACTTGACAATGACATCCATCTAAATAATACATTTGGAGTTGGTCTATACTGATGTCCCTAATGTACATTTTCTACGTGTTCCATCTTTAAATACTTATAGAGGTTCTGTTTTATCCCTGCCAACTTGTGCCAACATACTCCTGACTGGAGGAGAGAGTGGAATAGGGGTGGGGTGAGAGAGATGGAGATTGTAATATCTTATGAATTGTGGAGCCAAAGAATACCCTTTAAAACCAATCCATTAATTTTCATACATAGGGAAATTGAACCCAAAGTTCTGAGTGCTTCATCCATGATCTTAAGAAGGCTCTTGTCTGGAACCAGAACCCATGGTGTGATGTGCCCAGAGTCCACTGTTCTTTCTTTTCTTTTTTTTTTTTAAAGATTTATTTTTTATTTATACATACAAGTTGGGGTACAGGCCAGAGGTGTGGGGCAGCGAGAGGGTTCACCAGAGACAGAGCAGGTAGCAGAACAGGCAGATCAGAAATACACTGCTGAGGGGAGCAGCGGGCGAGGCAGGAGAGGTCTGCCACGCCATGTGGGATTCTCCCCGGCCGGGCGTCGAACTCGCGTCACCGCTGCCAACAGCTCCACAGCGC